>CAJQZM010036639.1:0-45863 GCA_907164665.1 Colias nastes
ACAGAATTGGCCTCTCTACAGATTTATTATAAGTATAGATTATATATATTACTGACTGAAACCGCAGGGAAAAGCTAGGGTATGAATTTTCGAAAATCTTTTCTTACCGGACGCCTACGTGTCATAAGATCTATCTACATGCCCAATTTCATGCAAATACATCCAAGGAATAAAAAGTTTCATACAAACTTCTATCCCCTATTTTACCCCTTTAGGGGACGAATTTTCTAAAATCCTTTCTTAGGGGACGCCTACGTTATGACATCTATCTGCATGCCAAATTTCAGCCCGATACGTCCATTGGTTTGGGCTGTGCGTTGATAGATCACTATATCAGTCACCTTTGAGTTTTATATATATAGATTCCTTTTCCTTCGTTGCGTTGGGTTTTTTTTTTTTAATTTTTAAATTTTTAACTTCGGTTTCTTATTTTCATGTAATATTTTCAAGTGAGCGAGATCTACCTCTACCTCCATATTACATTCCTACATCATATTGATATCTATAAGTTTGTTGCTCCTTGACATCTTTTAAGTTGGGCCGTAACCGTGCACAAATTGTAATGGACCACAGTGGCAAAAGAAGGATCTTTAGGAAAAAAAAATTGCCAAGGGCCAACCTATGTGGCTTTGAGTAGAGTTCAAAATTTCCAGGGTGTGGCTATCCTCTCGCTCCTATATCCCCCTCTTCTTTCACAGACTTTCAACCCTTCCCTTTCCACCCCTAGTAGGTAAATGGCAGAACCGATTTTGATGTAAACCATATTATCTAATTGGTTATTGTTATCTATTGGTAGGTAATTTGGTTTATTTATCTAACCACTGTCACCCCTAAAGTGCCCTATATGTAATAAACGGATGAACCGATTTCGATAAAACATTACTAATTGTAATTTACACGTTGCTCTTTAATATTTTGATATGCCGCTTGAGTATATTATTTGAGCATATTCGATTATTGTTCATTCCCACTTTTACCGCTGTAATCTAATAAATGAATAAACCGAATTGGATAAAAATATAACTAATATTTTTTCCCACATTCCCACTTTTACCTCTATATACCTAGGTATGATAAATGGATGAACCGATTTTGATACACTTTATCTAAGAACCAGCGTCGGAAAATATGCTGCCTAACAACAAAACCGCATCTAATTCGGATTTCCTGTTAGCGAGCTACGGTGGCACAAACAGACACACACACACACACAGGCACACATAGCGGTCAAACACTTATCACCCATCTTTTTGCGTCGGGGGTTAAAAATATAATACGACATAATTTAAAGGACATTTTATGTATAAAATTTACCTAGAAGTAAGCATAATTCTAATTTGACCCCTTCCCCCTACTACCTCAGCTTACCCCCCCACCCTTGGGGACTTTCGATATGATCACCTGGACATTTATAAGGAATAACTGTAGCGTATAACAGATAACTTACGTTTTATCGTACATTGTATAGTGTACAATAGAATGCCTTTGCAAATGTTCGCCGTGAATACTTAAATGGTCATAACTTTTTTATTTACGAACCGATTAACATGAAATAAACACTAAATGTTAAATGAAAATTACCTCAATATATTAGTGAAAACAGCATCCTAATTGGATAAGCCGTTTCTGAGATATGTTTGTGCACGCTAGCACAAACATACAGACAAACAGACAAAAAAATTTTAACTACTTTTGGGTTTGGGATCGATTTAATTAAAACCCCTGCTAATTTTTTTTTTTCATATTTTCATTGTACAGAAATCACTTTTCTAGAATTTTATTATATGTATTGATGATGATTGACCACGCGCAAGGTTACTAATTTCCACTACATCCTCAGGCAAATCGTCAATTTTTATGAACATTGAATCTGTAAATAAAAAATCAAAAGATAACTGTACCTAATTTTATTAAAAAGCTACTAACAAATAAAGTTTTATCAAGAACTAAAGTGACCTTCTTTGGGCGTTTAATAATATAGTCTTGTAAAAATTATACATACAAATAAATTTCATCATTTTCTTATTTTGTCATAACTTTAACTAATTAAAAACATGAGTCTAACACAATCACTGTTATCTACTATTACCTATATTAACTGTAATGGTGTCTTGTTTGACATCAAATAATAAACATCTACCCTCACTTATAAAAACTTAGTATATTCACATGAAATATAAGCGCACTCGCGACTCTGGGAAGATATGAATTATTTATTTAACTTTAAAAAAAAACAACCTCACCAACATCATAATAATATTTAAATTATGAATTTCCAAGAAGCGTTAATATTATGTAAATTGATTTGATTTTAATGAAATCTCATAGATGGCGCTGTTTTAAATTTGTCTTTATAGGTACTAATAAGATTCATTATACATATTCACATGAAATATAAGCGCACCTGAAATGGACTCTGGGAAGATATGAATTATTTATTTAACTTTAAAAAAAACAACCTCACCAACATCATAATAATATTTAAATTATAAATTTCGAAGAAGCGTTAATTATTATGTAAATTGATTTGATTTTAATGAAATCTTATAGATGGCGCTGTTTTAAATTTGTCTTTATACTACTAAGATTCATTATACTGTTTCTCTGCCAAAATTACTTAAATGACGTAGTTTTTATAGTGTAAAGGTAGACAATAGCATGGCTTACTCAAAAACAACATTTAAACATGAGTCTTTAGATTGTACGCTGTCGTAGTACAGAGAATACGTAAGAAAAATAAAGGTTCACAGCTCCTCCCCCGTAGGTGATAGCTTGATAATATGTAGCCTATAGCCTGACCCGACCAGTTAGTAATATTCATGCAAAATTTGAAGTCAATCTATGCAGTACTTTTCGAGATTAGCCCAGACAACCATACAGACAAACAGACAAACAGACAAACAGACAAACAGACAAAAATTCTAAAAACTATGTTTTCGGGTTCTGTATCGATTATAGATCATGGATTATGTATTCTTTTAAAAAAATATTCAATGTACAGTTTTGACTTTCCTACGATTTTATTATATGTATAGATTTAACTTGATTAAAATAAAGTTGAGAAGAACAAAAATACACACTTTTATTACGACACGTACGTACACAGAATCTTTAAGTAGAATAAATAAATAGTCGAAGAAGTAGCTTTATCTCGTTCTCATAAATAATTTATTTATGAAAATTAGAAAAGTTTATGCATTTTACGTATATAACAATATAGTTCTTTATCTAAAGAATTATATTTTATCATATCTTTTTTTTTCTTTATCTAAGTTACTAAACTTACCTCATTCCGATCTAATGTATCTATATTATGTATATTCGCTTTACAGAAGTGCCTAATATTTACCTATTGGTGCGTAATAAATTATTTTATCCTGTCTTTTTATAATCATGTCATACAGATTACAGTGTAGGTGAATAATACCTACAATTTTTCAAAAAACATCGATATCGATAAAAATCTATCGACATTCCACATCACTAGTGTATCCGCAGGCGTCCAATTAGCCAGGACAAACAGTGGGCACAGACGCAACCGTTCCTCGCCGTTTGCGGCGAGCCACCTAATTCCTATATATACCTGTATTTATATATAACTCTTGTTATATTTATCTTAACGTTATGTAGATATACATGGGTTGATCCACAAGTAATGATAATCAATATTAAACGAGGTCATTATTTAGTTAAAATAATTATATATTTATCTAGATAGTCTTCTTACCAAAAAATATACTTCATTATTTTTTATTTTTATTTGCACAAGAAATACCCAATCATTGCTTTTGGATCAACCAAGTTCTAGTATATGTCTATCTATACCAATAATAAAGTGGATCTGAGTTTTAAAACACACGTGTAACAACAAACACAAGTGAAACTTCTTTGGGCAAGATTCAAATATACTAAAATCGCCGCTTTACTCCATGAATTGAAATTTTACTCTCAACGCAACAGAAGTTTCACTTCAATTAACGTTTTTTAATAAATACATAGATTTACGCTAATTTACCGAAACATCATTTTTTGTCTGTCTGTCTGTTCCAAACGGCAAAGGCACATATTATTTTAACTATGTACTGTACAGAGTTTGTTAAGATTAAGCTTCTAGAGTTAAGAGGTGTTAGGCGGTCAGCGAAAATTCAGCTATTCGGGCCTGAGGTAAGGGGTGAGGGGGTCCGCGAAGGTAAATAGTAAATACGTATTTGTGATTTTATACGAATTATAATCGTAAAATACGGTTGTAATGAGCATTTATATGATATTTTAAAAGTAACTTCCGAATTTTTTTTTATCGAGCAAAATTTTTCCAATCGTGTTTTGGAAACAGTCATCCCATCACACATACGTTCTGTAATACATATTAGAAATTTCAGTGCGAAAAAACTTCAATATTTTCAATTATAGCTCATAGAAAACAGTCCATTTTGCCGTTTTCACCTACTAAGGGCCCTTAAGGCGCTTGACTCTACATTAGATCTAATAACTTCTTCAGAGTGCAAGAGTCTTTGCAACATTTTACAGGAAAACGTTTTGGTGGGATTTGTCTAAAGTGAAAATAAAAAATAAAAGGCAAAATGTGTGGCAGCTGAACCGATTTCGTTAATTCTTTTTTATAACATTCCTTGAAGTACGAGGATGGTTCTTATGGAGAGATAACGTAAACATGTACCACGGGCGAAGCCGGGGCGGACCACTAGTTTCTGATAAAAATTATTCTCGTACCTATACATTTAAAAATACTTTTCCCTCCGTTAAAGTCACAAAGATATCAAAAGAAAATTTTCTGAAAAAAAAAATGTTTTTTCTTAAATCACAAAGGCCACTCAACAAGTAAGCGATGTATAATTAATGAGTTTCAAATTAAAATCAAACAAAGCCGGAAGGGATGGGGCGTTTTGGATGCAGCACAACCTTGGAGAGAGGTCAGTTGGTGAAGCGTCTGGAAAAAATAAAAAAACAATATCGTTTGAGCGTAAAAAAATATAAAACTACAAATATCTTTTGAAATTTTTGGTGAAAAAAATACTTATGAAACGGTTTTTAATAATAATAGTAGTTCTTCTGTTGTTATTTATTTCATACTCTTTCAAGCTAAAACTGCTTATCCGATTTGAATGAAGTTGAGAGTAAAGATAGATCACAATTATGTTAGTATTAAAAAAATAAGTAACTCAAAATTTAAATTTATTAATGTCAGAAAATGCTTTATGATTTATTTATGAAAAAACTATATTTCAATGGATACAAAATTTATAGTTTTCTGTCACTAACTATTATGTCCAGGAAATTAAAGTTTTGAGTTTAGCCGTAACATTATATAAATACTCATTCTAAACTTTTCCTTTTGAAAACTTAAAAGTATATCATTATCTTTTCATAAGATAGAAAATTACTAGCTGTGCCCTGCGGGTTTTCATGTTTTAAAGCAAACTGCAGAATTAAATTTTATATTTCTTTGTTTGTACCAAAAAGCTCCGAAACTACTAAACCAACTATGATATTTTTTTCACAAGCAGTAAGCTACATTATAACTAAGTGACATCTTCTTTTCAGCTAGTGATTTTTTTGTAATCGGTTCAGTAAGTTTTGAACCTTTCTATACTAATACTAGCGGTCCGCCCCGGCTTCGCCCGTGGTACATATGAAAAATAGATGTTGGCCGATTCTCAGACTTACCCGATATGCACAGAAAATTTCATGAGAATCGGTCCACCCGTTTCGGAGGAGTATGCAGACTAACATTGTGACACGAGAATTTTATATATAAGATTATAAAGAGTATGTACGTATATGTATGGAATCACGCATAAACTACTGGACCGATTTAAAAAATTCTTTAACCATTAGAAAGCTGCATCTTCACTGAGCAACATAGGCTATATTGCATTTTCAAAAAAATTAGAGATCCTTACCAAAAATGCAATAATGTAACCCAAGGTGTAAAAAATTCCTTAATAAAAATTCTGTCATCGCGTGCGCTGCGGAATCTATTCCTTGAAGTACGAGGATGGTTCTTATGAAAAAAAACGGAAACATGTAGGTACCACGGGCGAAGCCGGGGCGGACCGCTAGTTTTAAATAAATCGTTACAAACTCAAACTCAAACTCAAACTCAAACATTCATTTATTCAATTAGACTACTATTTAGTAGCACTTTCGAATCGTCATTACATAATTATTTTTAACATTTACCACCGATTCGGAAAGCAGTATCTATGGAGAAGAACCGGCAAGAAACTCCATAGTTGCTCTTTTAAATTAATCATGTCGATATTACATAATATGTAACTTATATCTAAATACATAATATATCATAATATGCCAAAGAACTGTCCTGTGGTTTTTACGCGACAACCCTCCATGGGTTTTTATCGTCCATATATTCCTGAATACTGTAGTACGCTCTCTGAACTAGTACATTTTTTATATAAGTTTTAAATTTAGAACTACTAAACTCTTTAATATTATGAGGAATTCTATTGTAAAAGCGTATACCTTGACCCATAAATGAATTTTTAACTTTAGCTAATCGGAAAAATGGCATTTCAATTCTATTTCTGTTCCTTGTGCCATAACAGTGTCTATCTCCTACTCTTGTGTGTAAGTCGGCGTTTTTGTGTACATGCAAAATATTATTAAATATATACTGTGATGGTACAGTAAGTATACCAGTATTCTTAAAGAGATCTCTTAGTGAGTCCCGAGCACGTAAATTATATATAGAGCGAATGGCTCTTTTCTGTAAGATAAATATAGTTTCTATATCTGCAGCCCTGCCCCACAGTAGAATTCCATAGGACATAATGCTATGAAAGTAGCTGAAATAGACCAATCTAGCCGTATCTTCATCGGTGAGATGCCTTATTTTTCGGACTGCATATGCAGCTGAACTGAGCTTACCTGCAGCGGTGTTGACATGGGCTCCCCACTGTAGTTTCTCGTCCAATGTTAAGCCTAGAAATACAGTAGACTCTGTAGGATGCAATACCTCCCCATTCAAGGTAATATCTCTGTTCAACTTTTTTATGTTAGGAAGTAAAAATTCAACACAAGTGGTTTTTTTGGCATTTAATAATAAATTATTGGCAGTAAACCATTCAGATATGTGTAAAAGAGCACTGTTCACTTCGTCAACATTTGGGTCATGCCTATCCACATAAAAAATTAATGAGGTATCATCTGCAAACAGAACTATTTCACACCTATCCTGCAAATAATAGGGAAGATCATTGATATATACCAAGAACAAGAAGGGACCTAAAATTGATCCCTGTGGAACACCAATGTTAATTGAAGCACCGCTAGAACGTTCTCCATCAACAACTACAGTCTGTATCCTATCATGCAGGTATGACGCTATGAGGTTCTGGGCTTTTCCTTTAATTCCATAGTGATTAAGTTTACGCAATAAAGTACAATGTTCAACGCAGTCAAATGCCTTGGAGAGGTCACAAAATATCCCCAGAGCATTTTTTGAGTTTTCCCATGCTTTATATATATGTGTTAGAAGTGCAACTCCAGCATCTGTGGTTGAGCGCCCCTTTGTGAAACCAAATTGTTTGGTGTGAAGTAAATCATTAGATGCAAAATGACTAGTCAATTGGTTTAATATTAACTTCTCGAATACCTTACTTAATGTTGGTAAAATAGAGATAGGTCTATAATTGTTACAGTCTTCTTGATCGCCCTTCTTAAATAGAGGTATAACTTTACTAAGCTTTAGTAAATTAGGAAATGTACCATAGTCACAACATTTATTAAATATAAAAGCTAAATTTATCGCTATATTTTCTATTATATTATTAACTAAATTTACGGACATTCCCCAAAGATCACAAGTATTTTTTAGATTAAGCGTCTTAAAGGCAGTAACAATATCATTAGCAGTTACGTGTCGCAATTCAAATAATGTACTGCACCCCGCAACATGGTCCCTCAAAAAGGTTTCTGCAAGTGCTGAAGACGAATTTAAACTATTAGTAATAGTAGCAGGGACACTACTGAAGAATTCTTCAAAAGCAAGCGCAACATCAGCACTTTTGTCAATAACCCTGTCATTATTTACAAGTTTTATGGTGTTACTTGATTTGCTTTTACCCATTTCACCATTTATAATAGACCAAACTGTTTTAACTTTATTACCAGAGTCGCGTATTTTATCTTTGATATACAAACGCTTTGCAGTAAAACAAACTTTTTTAAAAATTTTTGAGTAATTTCTAACATAACTAAGAAAAGATGGGTCTTTATTATATTGCTTCATACCGTATAACTCATAAAGAATGTTCCTACACCTATGTATACTAGCTGTCGCCCATTTACTAAATGGTAAATCCTTGGTAATATTTAAAGATTTAACTTTAAATATTTTTTCAAATTCATTATGTACTAAATTAAAAAGATTTTTAAACATTTCACAAGGATTATTAGGAAAGGATTGATCATTTAGTACGGGCAGGTTTTTGTTAATATTATTCCTAAATTTATTAATGCCTTTTTTAGTAATAGGCCTAACATTAATTCTTTTAAATGTAGGTATGCAATCCCATTCAAAAACTACTTTCTGGCCACAGTGATCCGAAGTCAATGTATTGAGAATATTTTTCTCTAAACAGTTGCAGTCACAGTATATATTATCAATACAGGTTGCAGAAGTAGGTGTAATTCGTGTGGGTTCGTTAAAAAGTTTATATAGATTAAATGACTGAAATAAATTAACAATTCGTGTAGCCGTTTGTGTTTGTAAAAGTAAATCAATATTAAAATCACCACATACTATAACTTTTTTTTTACTCCTGCTTAGACGCTTTAATATTTCTTCCATGACTGTCTCAAACATATTATAGTCACTGGAAGGGGGTCTATAAACGCAAACAATAATATAACGCTCCAGCTCAACACAGGACAGTTCAATGGTCCGTTCTACAGAAAGACTAACAATGTCAGTTCGTTCTTTACATTTTACACTATCATGTACAAAAATAACAGAACCTCCGTGAATAGCCTGTGTCCTAAAGTATATACTTTTTACTTAAAAACAAACAATAATATAATCTGTCCTCCTAATAAACTACTACTTAGCTTTCCGCCCATAGTTTCACCTGCTTTGTCTAAAGTGTAATAAATTATGTACTTACCTTCCTCTTGAATCCCTCTATCTATTAAAAAAAAACTATTAAAACTGCATCAATATCCAATAGCTGGGTCCACACCGGACGATCCAGCGATCCCGCGATCCGCGATCCAGGATCGCGGAGCATGGATCGTGGATCGTGTTAGGCCGATCCACTTTAGAAACTTGCGATCCCAAATATGCGCTCCAAGCGATCCTAAGGCGATCCGTGATTCAGCCAGTCTAACTCTTGTACGATATGGAGTCACACGTACAACGGCGGCGTCTTGCCGTTGAAGCAGTAACTTTTATTAAACTTAAATGTTTGCGCAAAAAATCAAGAAAAAGAAATCGGCGGTTTTGGGTGAAACAATTTTACAAAAATCTATTGGAATCTGGGACTCAGCTGTACGCAGAGTTAGTTTCAGATAAAGTTGAACACTGCAATTTTGCAAGAATGAATGCTAATCAATTTGAGATATTCGACTTTCTGAGATGTCCATGGTGAGGTGGATCGCGCGATCCAACACAACCGTCCACACCGCGCGCATCACGCAGCTGAGGCACCTTTGAAGCGGGCACAAAAACCGACCACTAACGGATCGCGCGAGGTAGGGAGCGCGCGCTCCAAAACGCGTGATGGATCGCGCGCCTGCCGCGCGCGATCGGATCGCGGTGGATCGTCCGGTGTGGACCCAGCTATTGCTTAGTTTTAAAGATCTAAGCATACACACATTAGAACAGACACGGGAAGCGATTTTGCTTTGTACTAAGTGAAACGTTGTCACCATTATTTTATACAATCGATAGGCAATTTGACAAATGCCTTTGCCCCTTGCCCCTTGAACGTTTTAAAGGTAAATTAAAATTAACCCTTTGAAAGAGCTAAAAATCACCGTACGTGCCAAAAATACCACAGTCCGCGCGCCGTTAATTAACATTCCTATTGGGGTTCCGTAGGATTGGGTTGTAATAAATTTTGAAATGAAACTACAATTATTACGAAAATGAATAGTTCCCGTTCCCGTGGGAGTTGCGGGATAAAACCTATGTGTTAATCCAAGTTACCCTCTATATGTGTGCTAAATTTCATTGTAATCGGTTCTGTAGAATTTGCGTGAAAGAGTAACAAACTCACACACACATCCTCACAAACTTTCGCATTTATAATATCTATTAATTAGTAGGAAGTAACCATTGTTATGAAATATAATATAACAATAAAAAAATTATTATAACACGGAACCCAATACCATCCATATATAAAAAATCGATCACATACCGTTGGTCTGTTAATTGAAATATCTGTAGGTCGGATAAAGGATATGGGGTCAGAATTGCCACCCTCGCGCTTTCGTCAGCAATTATTGTTTTATTTCCCATGTTTTTGGATAAAAATACGGTAAAATAATATACAAGGTGTATTGCTGTGAAAGGAAAAAGTGAAATGTGTTGATTAAACAATAAATTTATTTAAAATGCATACCTTTTTTAGACTATCTGTAATCTGTATATGTTATTTCAGAAATAGTTAGGTAGGTTTTTAACTTACTAAGTATTAAATTATGTATATTGTTTTTTTTTTTTTATCCGTATATAATGTATATTGTTTAGTATTATTTGAAATTATTAGACTCTATTAGCAGTAGAATACAATATTAATATTATAAACTAGCTGTGCTGCGTGGTTTTACCTGCATTGCTACAATCCTTTCGGTCTAAAAGTGATGAAATATTGCATATAGCCTTTATCGATAAAATATGAACTATCTAACAGTGAAGTAATTTTTAGAATCAGATCCGTGGTTCCAGAGGTTAGCGCGTTCAAACAAACAAACAAACTCTTCACCTTTATTATATTTATGGAAGACTGTGTGTCCGTAACTCTTTCAAAGAAACACACTACAAATATTTTTCTCTTTATTACAAGCCTTTATTAAAATTGCAATGAAAGTGTGTATGTATTTATAATAATGTATACATACATACAGCTTAGGTACATAATATTAATATTATATACACATACGCAATTCCAAAGAGAATAAGCTAGTAATAACACAGGACATTCAGACTAATTGACGTTTGCCAGACCCCTGAATAATTTTTCCCTCGTTTGACACCAGATGGCTAGTAGGGAGATTTTTATGCCTTTTTTCGTACTGGCAATCCGTGAAGCGTGTTATGTGGATAATATTGAGGATTGCAACAAAATTGGCTAGATTAATGTTAACATGCTGCCATTTTTTATGAACATTTCTATAGAAGTCTATATTATATAAAACTATCAATCATTTAGAAGCTGTTTTAATCTTGATAATAAATAGATACATAACAATACAAGTACTAAAAAGTATGAATGATAGTTGACTTCCTTTAAAGGAAAATCGTTTAATAAGACTTGAATGTATCGATCTTGTTATTATCAATCAATTTATAATAAGATTAAGATATTAATAAACCTTTCTTTTTAATGGCATTATTATCTCAGATATTTTAATTTACATAGAGTTTAAACGTCGATAACCTTATTCTACAAACATGAGACACAATTTCGACAAAAGAAAGAAAGAAAGATGTCCCATTCTTAGCTTTTATAACGTATTCATTGAATCAGTCGAGTCGTTTAACAGACGCGCTACAGTGGTCTCTGTTTCACGGGTGTTGGTGACGTAAGGTGACGGTGGATAGGCCCATATAAACGTATATCATTTCATATATTATTCATTGCCTTTCATTTCATTTCATTCCTTTCATTTCATACATAAATCTTTATTTACTCGTAAATATGGTAAGTATAACGATATAAGATGCATCTTATCTACAGTATATCAAAATATTTAGCCATTATTGGAATGCAGCAGGCAAATTTATTTATTTCTTAGTACATATAAGGATGTCAGTTTTGAATAAAAATTATACAAGCTGTGGTGAGTAATTACACACACAGACAAAACCAAAGGAAAAAGCATAATAATATGTCTATAGCTTGTGTTATTCCGGTACATTAGCTCTATCTGTTCCAAGTTTTATCAAAATCTGTTCAGTGGCATTCGCGTCATCGCGTGAATGATAATAGCATACAGTAATCCAAAAGTAATAATGCGCATAGAAATCTTCGTCACTGTTCGGCAACTGTCATATTCCCGGAGCGTCCGAAGATGATATCTATATAGAGTGGTTAAATGCATTTTCTTCATGCATAATTTAGTCAAATTACTTATATGTTTTGTGCTAAAAGAGATTAATATGTATTTGTAAGTAACGATTTTGTTTCGATAATTCCTTGTAAGTAAATTAGCGAGTATAACCCCACGATTGCGAATATATCTTTGTTGGATTGATTTACTTGGAAAATTTTATAGTACTTTTAAAGTGTCTTACTGAAACTGGTGTAATGATGGAAGAAAAGAAGGTTAAATAACACAAAATTTATATTCTATAAAATATGGTTTTCAAACACAGGTTTATATATTTAAACCATATAAATCTAATCATTAAAATCTCAGTTCAAAAGTATTTACAGTGATCATTCTTCAATATTATGACAATTACAAAAAAATAAAAATAAAAACAATCATAATCAGGGATTATCTTTATTTCTGACATTTTACGTACATCGGAACTTTCATTATGCTCTTCTTCATTTTCACTTTCCCTACTGCCATCACCTGTGTAAATCATTTCATCGATTAATTCAATTCACCTTTAAAAACAAAACCAAGAGGCAAGAAGGGTATGTAATAGCAGCTCTATATAATTCCACACAGAGAGAACACGTGCAATCACCACCAATATTTAAAGACGACTGACGTATTTTTGAGTTTTTTGACTGACAGGCTACCGTCACCTACCGCCCGATTTGTTTTTGATTGTGTATGACCGTGAATTGACTTCTATTTCTTTTGAACAAGGTGTAAAATGCAAGTGCGTTGTTTAGGGCTCTTACGATTCAATGATTCGAGTGTCTTCGGAAATACGACAATTAGCGAAGATTTGCATGCGCATTATTACTTTTGGATTACTGTACATAGTTATTTACATTATCAAATTTTCTTTCACTTTTAAAATACTGGTACGATAGGATAGAATAAGATTGTATAATGTATAAGACGTCTGATTAGCCGAATTTAAAAAGAAAAAGTCATACAAATCAGACAAGATGTTTCTGAACAATAGTATACTTTTTATACGTATGAATGTCGTGTTACTTTTAAATCAAGTTACCACACATAAGTAAAAATTTAAAAGTATCCGGGCGGAGTCAGGACTCAGGATACATGTACATGTACATTTAAACTGAACATAACATGATTTATATTTCCTATACTAACAATACTTTTTTATACAATTTTCAATAACACATTAATTTAAAAATCTAATTCACAAACGCATGTCCACAAAATGCTTACTGTAACGGAACCCTAAAAAATGTTTCAATCTTGTGCGGAACCGTTTTCGATGCAAATTGTGAACTTAAATAAACCGAAGGGAGAAAGGAATTACAATTCTTTCATCTTCAATGTATGTTTTATCGAATTTTTCCATGTTTTTATAATCGAATCAAAAATACATATATCGATATTTCCTTATGTTTTATGCAACGCCATCTGGTGGAGTACTAGGACATTATTTTGTAGAAAACTAGAGGTAGTAGTAGAGTAGGTAGGTATGCAAATGCAAACTTATATATTATTATATATTCCGTAATAAAGTGGAATGATTCGATTTTTTACGTTACTTAGGTACTAACTTTACTAATCTCAAAAACAAAACGATCGGGTTTAAAAATTAGTGTAGCTTTACTCAAACTCAAACATTTATTTATTCTATTATACTTCTTCTAGAAGCACTTTTAAATCGTCATTACAGTTTTAACATTTACCACCGATTCGGAAAGCAGTATCTACGGAGAAGAACCGGCAAGAGAATCCATAGTTGCTCTTTTAATTAATCATGTCAGTTTTACAATTTAATTTTACAAAATACATATGTAACATCATATATTATAATAATATGCCAAAGAATTTATTTTATTTATTTATTTTAAGAAAGCTTTACATAAACTACGAAATTACAAACTAACCTGTTTCATTTAAATTTAATTCAAACGCATTTAATGTAATCTTTAAATATATCTACCATTATTTAATTTTATTTCTTAATTCACACGAACCACAACCTAAGATCTGACCCATCCAAAACCCAACCGCGCCGAACGTAGCTTAACCGTTCTCTCTTCATAACGCCTCCCCCATCGATACATCACACATTTGATATTAACATTCACATCTGTCCGTGTGTAATATATATTTTTTCATTTCCGATTAACATATTATATTCCTGTTGAAATTCCTTTTTCGGGTGTGAGGCATTTTGAATTGTAGAGCATTTCATGTAACTATATTAATATTATAAAGCTGAAGAGTTTGTTTGTTTGAACGCGCTAATCTCAGGAACTATTTGTCCGATCTGAAAACTTTTGGTGTTAGATAGCCCATTTATCGAGGAAGGCTATAGGCTATATATATCATTTCGCTAAGACCAACAGGAGCGGAGCACTGCGGGTAAAACCGCGGAGCACAGCTAGTATATGATAAGTTTAACCCCACACTTAAAAAGCATGCAATAAGACAAATTTGGGCTGATGATGATGATTCGCAGTGGCTAATACTATTTTAACTCATTCGAGTAGATTTATTTTTTAAACATAAACGTAATATATCAATATATTTAAACTCAGTTTAGTTAATGAGTTATCTTATCTAATTTAAAATTATTATCTAAGTTGAATAAAATTAGTAATTTTATTCAACTTTGATCTCAATAAACGCTTATTTCGGTATATAAATTTGATCGTCTTCAAAATAGTTAAAATAGGCACCTTAACACATGTAATTAACCATCCCTCACAAGTCCTCTCACTTCGACAACATTTCGATATCATTCCCTCTCTCTCTAATCTCATCTCTCTCTCTCTCGCTTGATAAAACAGTGATTAGCAGAAGAACCATTTGTATGCTTATTAGCACGGACACTTGACAAAAGTTTGCCCTGAAATTGGTACAAGTCTTGAGAAATAGCGGACTATAGGTACTTAATAATATCGTTATTTCCTTATTCATTTATTTATTGAAGCGACTGAGGACTTACAATATATATTTTATTACATGCACAATATAATATAATAGGTTAGGTTAGGTTAAAATTTCGATTTAATATCATCCCTTATTAATAATTAACTTAGCGTAAGTTTAAATGCAAAAGTAAATGTAGAAAGAAGAAAATGTCTGTTTCTTTCTTTCGAATCATAACAAAGAACTTTTATAACATGATTTTTGTTTCTGGAGATAGATAAGAGGCTATAGATGTGAAATACGCTCCTTTTTAGTGTTCTTACAGACGAACGGCAAGCTATGAGCGTTTTGCCTGTCAACGGCAGCCCTTGTTGCCTGATGACGGCAGCCGTCGACGTATTTACTGCTGCCGCTGTCGCGTCGACGAATGCCGTCGACAGGTGGCGATGGCTGAAGTAGCCACTACCGTTCACAACTTGCCATTCGTCTGTAAGAACTCTTACTGAGGTGAAACTTCTCATTTCCTTGGGCATTTACTTTATTATGCGGACGTAGTCGCTGATGAAAACAATTACTTTAAAGGTAATACAGCTCTTAGAGAAAGCTAAATTTTAAACTTGAAGAAGCAGGTTACCTTACATAACTACAGTAACGTTTAAAAAAATGCTTAAAAATCGCTTTTACCTATAACTTGCGGTCCAATTCGGTTCTAAGATGAAAAAAAACTTTAAAGGAACTCTAATTATAAGAAAAATTTTATAGCTACAACGATTAGGGGCTCTCCCGACTTGGAAAAAGTTAGGTTATGAGCTTAACCATTATAGGGGACTTAAAGCTTTTATAGTTATTATGTTATGCCTTTAAAAGAGGATAAAAAACACATTACTTAATATTAAGTTATGGCAAATTTTAAAAATAAGCAAATAAAGAGGCAATAGGTATTACTTTATTAAATTTGTTTTAATTAGCTGTGCCGGGAAGACAAAAATAAGTATTTCTATAGCTTAGTGTTATTCTGGTAGTAAAGCTACATAACTGCCAAGTATCATCAAAATCTGTTCAGTAGTTTTGCGTGACATACATACATCCATTACATTTTTAATTGCATATCTATTAATACTTAGAATAATTATTTATTAAGGATACTTTATTTTTTTTTAGAATAAAAATCCACTATTCAGGCTCCTGAAAAACAGTTTACAACTATATTAGGAGTTTTTGTAACATATAATGGTGAACATTAAGTTTTTGTAACATATAATGGTGTAAATAAATGATTTATTTATTTACTCTAAAATTCATCTTATATACCTACTGCCTTTACACACATGTTTAAAAGTTATAGGTACTTAGAGTTAGAAATACACTTTACCATTCATATTATATACCGCAAATATACACATTTAAAAAGTTACCCTTCCAAGTTCCTATACCTTACCCTTTTTCAAACTATCTTTCGAACTCAAACAAGAATGAAGAAACCCGAAGGAATTACGGGTGTAGAACTAATATTATCGTTCTGCGGCTGACCGATAGCCCGTGTTTGTACAGTCGAGTACGGAAGTTATGGAATTATTAAGAAGTTTTTTGCTTTGTATTATAAAAATGACTATAAACGTGTGTTACAAAGGGACTCAGACAAATGCTTCGCTTACATTTGTGTTCGTATAAAAATCTGTAATTCAGTAGAATATGCGTGTAAAAATTACTAAATCCTCAAATATTGCTAATGATCCATTGAAATGTTACATTTTTTAGCCCTAACCTTGCATTTTTTAGAGGACGCAATTTTGTTTTTTTGATGTGTAGGGGGGGTCAGTGTGAAGCTAAAACCAAGTTTGTGGGGTCGCCACCCTTGTCCCACGGCCGCCATCTTGAAAATAGCGGTTGAAATGGTTTTTACGATATATCTCTTAAACTATTTAACTGATAAAAAAATATCGTTAACATTATTTGTTGCAAATTAAATTCTCTACAACTTTGGTGTAGTAACTTTTAGTCGTAGAACTATAAATAAAAAAGTTATAAGCGAAAATGTTCAGAAATTAGAGCCATTTATATTTTTCAATAAAACTTTTTTTTATCATTTTACGAAGAAATGATATCAGACCATTTTTGTAGATTGTTTTTCGAGGAACAACTTTTATGTACAACATTTTTTCATAACGTCAATAACTAAGGTTTTACAGCGCTCTGAAGTGAGTACTATTTTTCAGTACTCTTAACTATACATATATTGGCTATTGGCTCTTTTCTCATACTCCAGAACAATAGAAGCACACTGCAGAACATTTCAGACCTGCTTTTCGACGTAAAAAAAAGTCGCGCTTCCAGACTCTACCTCCTGGGTGGTGGGGAAAAGATTCAATAATTAATTATTAGTGATATTGCAAAATTAATTATTAAAAATATTATAATATCAAAAAAAAAACCATTACTGATGACAAATTATTATTAGTACACACATAATATAAGTATACTGTATAGTTCAGAGTACTGAAAATTAGTACTCACTTCGGAGCGCTGTAAAACCTTAGCTATTTAATTAATGAAAAAAATGTTGTATATAAAAGTTGTTCCTCGAAAAACAATCTACAAAAATGGTCAAATATCATTTCTACGTAAAATTATAAAAAAAAGTTTTATTGAGAAATATAAATATCTCTAATTTCTGAACATTTTCGCTTATAACTTTTTTATTTATAGTTCTACGACAAAAAGTTGCAGGATCAAAGTTGTAGAGTATTTAATTTGCAACAAATAATGTAAACAAATTTTTTTTATCAAATAAATAGTTTAAGAGATATATCGTAAAAACCATATCAACCGCTATTTTCAAGATGGCGGCCGTGGGACAAGGGTGGTGACCCCACAAACTTGGTGATAGCTTCACACTGACCACCCCTACACATCAAAAAAATAAAATTGCGTCCTCTAAAAAATGCAACCCCAAATGTAACTTTTCAATGGACCATAATTAAACTAGGTATAAGATATGTATGCGCACGGCTATTTTAAAGCAAAGCTGCTTTTATCAATGTACGACTAATAATAACTAATGCACATTATATAGCTTCTATTTGTATATTACTTACAGCAGTTTATATATAAATGAAACAGCATTTATTGGTCAAAATTATCTTATTATTTATTGAGCACAACATAACGAGATCAGTAAAAAATATGCTTAAACATCTTATAATCTACTAACGTGTTAACATATGTTACAGTCAGAAACAACGTTATTCACCAAGACCCTTAGCCAAAAACTTTTTTTTTATATACAATTTTCACACACGGCACGATCTGATCCCATACTAAGCTTTCGCTTGTGTTATGGAAACCAGATGGCTGATAAACATACATATATCATTTTAAATATATACTTATATAGATAAATAACACCCTGACACAGAGCAAACATCTATGTTCATCACACAAATATTTGCCCCGGGTGGGAATCGAACCCACGACCTCTGGCTTGGAAGGCAGGGCCACTACCAACCAAGAAAACCGGTCAGTCTAAAGTTTTTAAACTGATTTTCTCAGTCAAAAGTAGGTTTGACCGGCACATAGTTTTGACCATAACATAATACACATTTGGGTACCGCACTCTACCCGAGTAATTCGCGAAAAAGAAACACTAGCTAAGAATAACATCCGAGGGGATTAGCGGACGATGACCGTTATCTCTGCCCTGCGGCTGACCGATAGCTACCTAGTGTTTGTGTACAGTCGTGAATGGAAGCGTAAATTGAAATAACAGGAAAATAATATTCCTTCACAGAATGTTGTGAAGTCGATTTTAAAAGCAATAATAAGATTGACGAATGATTTAATACGAAATAGAGTGTCACTAACGAATATCGGTTAATAATTAATATATATCGTTGTGGAAATATGTACACGTATAAGGTTGGGTATAGCGTACTGATATGGATAGTTAATAGTTATCCTTAACATAAGCTATGCCATGTTACTCAATGCACTTTTTCATATTGCGTTTTTTTGTAAGGCAGATAGCTTTTTAGCTGTATAAGAGATCATTATGTAGTCTCACGTCAATTATAATATTTACTAACATTAATAGATCTATGTAATCTAATTTCTTTAAAATAATAATAAAATAAATTAACCGGATTATTGTATTCAATTTTCGTTTATCATATAAAAAAATATCATAAACTTCAAAGGTTGTTTGTACGCGACTGTACCCATCCGTCCCCTTGACCGGTGATAAGCACTTACCGGCTTTTCCTCTCCACTGTACCTACTTAACTTTTACTTACCGGTACATTTGGTCAGTCGTAGGATAAACAAGATTTATATTTAGGTACAGTATTAGTATATCTTTATTTGTTTTTATGGTACTTATCACTACATAGTATAAAACAAAGTTGCTTTCTCTGTCTATATTCCTATGTATGCTTAAAATCTTTAAAACTACTCAACGGATTTTGAAACAAAGTCGCTTTTCTGTCCCTACATACCTACGCATGTATGATTAAATCTTTAAAACTACGCAATTTTGTTGCAGTTTTTTTTAATAGATAGAGTGATTCTCGAAGAAGGTTTTTGAATAGGAATACAATTTCTACATGACAACTACATTTTTTTTATTTCAGATTATTATTAGTTTAATAAACAATTACTGTACTTATATTATATGTATATTTAACTTTTCGAGGAAACAGCTTCGCGGGCACAGCTTGTATTAGTATAAATGATTGCATGCTAAGTTATTGGTAAGATTTTCTTTCATTTTACATAATAACTTAAACCTGAATATGAAAAACTTACTTTTGCACTGGTAGTTTTGGAAATAAATCGTAATATACAATATCATATTCATAGCACGAAGTTAACGCGTAAAGGGTGCACTTTTATGTTATACAGGGTGTTCACAATGAATCACATAATATGAAACGAAGTTGCTTTCTCTGTCCCTATGTCCCTTTGTATGCTTAAATCTTTAAAACTTCGCAACGGATTTTGATGCGGTTCTTTTAGAGGGCTTCAAGAGGAAGGTTTTAGTATATAATTAATTAGGTTTTAAACCGCGGGCTGAAAGCTAGTATTTAATAAAATAAATATTGCAGGAGATTTGCATTATTTACGCCTATCGCAAAATACTGGGAAATACACGATAGCAAAGCCGCGGGTAAAACGCTAATTTATGAATGTATTTGCAGTTGTTTCGTTTTAATCTTATACGAAATTTTAATATAACAATGAATCTCAGATTTAATTGTATAATATTCTATACATAAAGTGTAGGTATTATTTCAAATAATAATATAGGTTTTTAATATGTACACAAGCCGGGTCATGCGAGCAATATGAAAAATAAAAGTTATACCTCAGATAATAATATAATACTTTATACCTCATTGTTTTTGGCCTTTGGCAAAATAAAACTAACCTTCTTTTATAAAAACTCAGTTTTTACTAAAAATATTCGAAGAAACTAGTTTCAGAACACCCTGTATAACTTGATACCTCCATAATAAAGTGAGTTTTGACTTTTATGGGCGTTACGTGAGGAAGTGAGGTGAGCCGGTTTGATTCTCACGCTGTACACATTTATTATACGATTTGCGGAGTTTATTATATTATTTTCGTATTTTATGTAAGTTTTTTTGTATGAATATACATGGTGTTCAAAAAATGGGGGAGTTTTATGTATGTGTAAATTTATGTATTTATTTTTTACTGGCTGTGCTCCGCGGTTTCACCCGCATTGTTCCGCTCCTGTTGATCTTAGCGTGATGATATATAGCCTATAACCTTATTCGATATATGGGCTATCTAACATCGAAAGAATTTTTCAAATCGGACCAGTAGTTCCTGAGATTAGCGCGTTCCAACAAACAAACTCTTCAGCTTTATAGTAGTAGTATAGATTTGGGGAGCTTATTTTATTATTTTCATCTTTTATGTAGGTTTTTTTGTATGAATATACCTACATGGTGTTCATCAATTTCTATTTTTTGTTTATGTACAAAGTTTTATCAAAATCAGTTCAGAGAAAGAGTAAAGTATAAATAATGTGCATCTAATTAGGGAAACTTTCACGGTTATAATAGTTAGATCAGTAAATAATTTTGCTTGTTCAAACAAAAAGTCAATAGGTATTTATCATAGGTCAGCTTGCTCCATCTTAGTCCACGCTTGTCGCTTTACATCAGCCGAAGCGATGGTCAAATGCTTGCCTAATCATGAATTAAAAAAAGATAAGTTAATAAAACCATGTCCCTGTAAGTTTTTTTAATGTAAACCCATATTAAAATCTGAAAAACAAACTAACATGAGAAACAATAAACTTTTGTACCTACTTTCCTTTAGAAACCCTTATAGCTTGTTATCATGCGAACACGTCGCACCAATAATATTACATAAACTCCCGTCGAATGTAATATGCGTCGAAATATAACCTATTTTTTAGATTCGGTGAAAAAATCTTGTTCTGCGTACCATAAATCTGTGCGTAGCAAATCTCGTAGCACTTCGTAGCACCACAGTAAAATAACTTAAAAAGAAACATGCAATACACACACTCGTAAAATATAACTCTCCTTCTTTCGTATACGGGTAAATAAAAAAGAGCGTGTGTGCGGAGCACACGCGTCAGAAGTGAAACTTCTTTGGCAAGATTCAAAGATACCAAAATCGTCGCATTTCTCCATGACGTTACGGTATTGCGATGACGCGACCTTGAAATTTAACACGCGTCTAAATAAGATTCAATTCAAAAATGAATATGATATAGTAAATGGTATTATAAAGCTAAGAAGCCTATCCCACCCTTATTTATAGCACTATTTAATTTATCCGGTTTATCTGAAGGCTTAAGACGCGCCGTAAATTCGTCACACTAAGTATTAATTGTAATACTACGGCGTAGAATGTAAGTTACTACTCCGTAGCAAATACTACAAGTTGTTGTGTGAAAGCATAATTTGACAAATAGTCTAACGGATTTAAGACGTGATTATTAATAATTTTTTAATATGATTCAATAATAAATTAATATTATAATATGAACACTATAATATTGTTAAGATAATTTGGTAAAATTATAATTTTCTGACTAAGAAACAAAACAAAATTCATAAAAATCCGTTCCGCCATTCCTGAGTTACAAAAAGTGTAACTAACTTCTTACTTTCTTATTATACAAATACGTAGATTAAAAGTCGGATCAGTGGAGTTCAGATATCCGTTTCAGCCATAGCTTTCTTTCAATCGTTTTTGTATATACCTACACATTATTATCATAAAAACTTACATAAAAATTAAAAATATGAAACATATACCAAAGAGTACATGTTAAAAGCAAGTATATTATCCATTATATTCAATACATATTAAAATACTCTAAAATCAAAGACAATAAAATACTATAATTCCTTATATCTCCCTTGAAACTCTATGAATAAAATAACAATTGTGCGTCTATGAATACATTTCTCAAACATTCTTTTTGAATTGTAAAACGGGTCATTTCTATTTCATTTTATTGCAAGCTTATCCTACTTGTGTTATATCGTTTTTATGGATGTTTGTTACCCTGTTACGCTGGAAAAGCTGAACGTATCGGGATGAAATAGTCTATCCTAATAATTTTTGTGTAATTCTACTTATTTATGCTACTAACACCCTTTATAAACGTTTGTGAGGATTTTGGAGGTTTGTTACTCTTTTACGAAAAAACAACTCATCGAATTTGTAAAATACATCGCTATATAGTATAAAGCAAAGATACTTCCCGCGTCTGTCTGTATGTTTGTATGCTTAGATCTTTAAAACTACGCAACGGATTTTGAAGCGGTTTTTGTAATGGATAGTGTGATTCTCAACGACGATTTTAGTATAGGTATTATTTAAAATTCATAAAAACTAACGATTACAATCTACCCGGGTTCATTATAAATACCTCAATTAAAATAAAAAATACATACAGTAAATTTCTCATGCTATATTCTGGCAGTGGCATCGCTTATGTACTTATATGTATTTTATAGTTTAAATCAATCTCACAAAATTGAAAATATTTTGAATACTCGATTCTGATTTCTTTTACCAAAAAGTCGGACTGCTTACAAGTGACGGCATAGTCCTGAATCTTATTATTTTATGCTCTTGTAAGTTGTATCGTTCTAGATAGGTCACCTGGTGGTTCAAATGACCCATAACTTTTCCAACATGGGCCAGTAGTCTATAATTATTTCATAAATATCGGCCTTCCCATTTAAATGTGTGTACTTATGTTTAAATGTTTAATTTATATTATACCATTTATTTGCTGCTCTACCTTAAAAGATTTGGGTGTATTTTAGTGGCAAAGATATGTATATGTATTTTAAACTAGGAAAATTTTTAGTAGTGTTGTTGTTAGTTTATATGTCTACTACATAGGTCTACTACTAATTATAAACGCGATATTTTTTGTGACTGATTGGAGGAATTGTAAAACCGCTGATCGGATCGTGATGGAATTTATAAAAAGGATAGATTGTATTCTGGATTACTAAGTTACTGGCATCTACATCTGGACTTATAAAAATTTTAAAGAAAGCTTTAATATTTACATTTAATATAAGGGAAATATATTATTGACTGTATTTTTGTGTCTATTTATTGTAAAATAAAGTAATTTTATTCATGCTATGCATGCATCCATTATGTTTTTTTTATGTAGAGCTTGTTAGGTAGAGCGAAGAAATTTTTATTTAAGATATAAGAGACTAGCTGCGCTCCGCGGTTTAACCCGCGTGGCTCCGCTCCTGTTGGTCAGCGTGATGATATATAGCCTATAGCCTTCCTCGATGAATGGGCTATCTAACACCGAAGTCATTTTTCAAATTGGACCAGTAGTTCCTGTGATTAGCCCGTTCAAACAAACAAACTCTTCAGCTTTATAATATTAGTATAGATGTGTATAATGTTTTTTTTAGTTAATATTAAAAGCATTGCAACTTAATAAAACAACATACCTTATCTTGCTTCACTGGTGGTTTTAAAATATACGGCAACCCTGGTACCGGGTTGAAAATCGAAGGCATCATAGCTGGTGCAAAAATCACTTTCACAGCTTGATTCTGACAGTTACACTTATGTTCAGTCACACTTTGACAGCAACAGTGGTGACACTTCGGCTGACAACTCTGACAGGTCTGATTCTGACAATGACCAGAATTCGAATTCTGACTGTGGCTAGAATTCTGCGCGTCTATTCCGTGTGGTACGTTTTCGCAATTCGAATTTTGAATAGAACTCTCTTTATTTATATTCTGACAGTTTCGATTCTGATGATTCTGACAGTTCTGAGATAATGACAGTTCTGATGTTTGTATTGACGTTGTTTTCATTTCACCGTCATTTACTTCGTTTGAAACCTCCTTGTTGTAGAGCCTGGGTTTCTTAAAATCTTTCGGCAGTTCTAATAATGGTGTCTTTCTCTTTAAATCACTTGGTGTTTCTAAAAGGTATTTATTCTGTTTTTCTGTATTTCTAGGCTCAAATGGATGTACTAGTAGCGTCTTTGTTTGCTTGCCTGTTTTTTGACCCCCGTGGGGGTCAGGGGTTGCTTTAGAATCCAATTTGATTGATTTATTCCACCTTCTTTAAAATATAAAATTGTTTGTATTATATTAAAAAGTCATCAACGATTTTGTTCAGAAACAAACGAATAACGTTCACTAAATTGTATAATACACTGAGTTATTCACATAAATAATACACCCAAACTATGTCAATAAGTCACAAATCAAACGACCTTCACCCACACGTGTTATTGTTGACAAACAAACATAGTAA
Organism: Colias nastes; assembly: GCA_907164665.1. Classification (NCBI taxonomy): domain Eukaryota; kingdom Metazoa; phylum Arthropoda; class Insecta; order Lepidoptera; family Pieridae; genus Colias; species Colias nastes. The sequence continues at coordinate 25,012 of CAJQZM010036639.1, forward strand.
ACAACGCGAAAACAATCCTAAATACAAAGAAAATCTTTGTATTACACTGTCATACAAACGAACACTGTATTCCAAATTAAAAAATCGTTGTACTGGCTGATTTTTTGAAGAAAATATTTATTTATTTTAATTATTTTTGCGGGAGCAGACGCACGTCCTCTATCCTTGAGATCTAGAGATCTACTGAATGTACCGTAGTGGGATAGGGTAGGCGTGGCTTATGGAGTGTGGGATACGCCCACTGCATTATAAATGATCGTCTAATGTCTAGTCTAGACTTGCCAAGATGGCTGACTGTGTCAAAAATTAAATAGGTATAAAACTTTGTGTGTGTGACTCTTTAAACGTTGTGTTTTGCAGGCCTCATAACGTGAAGCGTTGGTGATTGTGCTCTACTTTCAACACGTCAAGACTTAGCAATTTTCTGACCTTATTATGACTATATAACGTTTATTTTTAGATTTATATTGCCTTAACAATTACTTATCATAGCAAATTAAATAATAAATACGTTGAAAATGTGTTTATCGTACGATTAAAAGGAAGAAAGTTTGGTTGGTGTAAAAGTCGGGCTTAACTGTGAGCAATCTCTATCAAACAAACTTTAATGGTAGAGAAAGTGATGAAAATTTAATAAAATTGAGTTAAGCATTCTTGAAGACATAAAAATACAATAAAAGTATTGTTTAATAAATTCAATCTATGTTTAAAACTGAATATAAAGAGGAATGCATACATTTCTTTAAACTATTATCATTCTCATATTTAATTAACCTAGGATTTTTGATTGATAAATAAGTGATATGAAAACAAACAATAATTATTAGTTTTATATAAACAAACATGAATAAAGTTGTATACCTTTCCTAATAAAAAAATGTTTTCATTGTAACTTGACTCTATCAATCTCAAAACCCTACATTTTACATTGTTATTATTTTAAAATAAAATAGAGTCTAATTATTTTCTCTACATAGAGTACTTTGAGTAATTCGTTTCATTTTTATATATTATAGTAAATTACTTTTTTTTCTACTGGGGTCGAGTGGCTGTTAGACGGTTTCAAAGTTATTAAAGAAAGCTTTAAGTATAATGAAACTGACAGACCTTTATAATTAATATTTTTTCTTAATTACACATCACTACATAGTATAAAACAAAGTCGCTTTCTCTGTCCCTATGTCCCTTTGTATGCTTAAATCTTTAAAACTACGCAACGGATTTTGATGCGGTTTTTTTTAATAGACAGAGTGATACAATTCAATTCAAGGTTTTAGAATATAATTTATTAGGTTAGACAGCGGGCGAAGCCGCGGGCGGTAAGCTAGTTATTTTATATTAACTACTTAACTACGCAATAGATTATATCTTAACTATCAAGTTGTCTTATTTATATATGGAACAAAATGTTAGGACTGTTTTTGTAACTGACCCTCGAGAGAAGCAGACAATAATATATTTTTTACAAATCGATACCTAAAATATAATCAGCTTAAAGCACTTGATAGAGCATTGAAGCATTATGAAGTGTACAAATTGTATTATCATTTACAAACTTCTATCCAAAATTTACCTTTTCAACCTAAACTTTACTATTTTTTGCGTATAAAATAAACGAAATAAAAGGACTTCTCAAATCTCAATATCTTTAGAACTGATTTTTTATTAAATCGTTTATTATTTTTATACACTTGGGTTATCCAAACATATCTAACAATATGTATATTATTGTAGAAATAATATGTTCAGCAGTTTGGAAGATATAAAGTAACAAGCAGCTAAACCACGATACTTCATTGCTGCTCCGTAAGGATGCATTTACATCAAACGAACAAAGAGCTAGAGCTAGAGCAAGAGCATTATTTAGTGATCTTTTAGTGTAAACGAAAAATTGTATTCAGTGTTGTTCAGCATTAGAACATTGCATAGAATATTTTCGAACGCACTGAACAACGAAGGAATGCTCTACGTCTGTTTACACTAAAAGAATTTGACATAGTGGGGTTAGAATGAGGATTGCACCGTAACATTAAATAGCCTACAGATTTGTTGCATAAACAGACTATTAAATTTCAATAGCAAAATAATTGATCCATTTGAACCAGCTTTTATCCAATAGTATTGGCTCGATCTGAAAAAAGCATTCTAACCAAACCTTCAACTTTATAGTACAAAGATAAAAATATCTGATGCATGCTTGCATGCATGTACTTAGGTAGGTACACGCAAAAAAACACTTACCTTAAAAAGATGGCAAAAAATTTACGATTGAACACCGCCTCCAAACTAAAACAAACTTATTTGATTTCTCGTAACTCATAACATTTATTTATTCAATCACAAAATAATAATTGCACTGCTTTTGAGTCACCATATACTCGTAACCTAACGTTTAACTAAAACATTTATTTTTAGTTAACATTCATTTCAATTATCACTACTTACATAGTATAAAACAAAAAAGTCGCTTTCTCTGTCCCTATGTCCCTTTGTATGCTTAAATCTTTAAAACTACGCAACGGATCTTGATGCCGTTTTTTTAATAGATAGAGTGATTCAAGGGGAAGGTTTATTATTAGGTTTTAGATTTTTTTATCTGTATTTAATTTATTAGGTTTTAGACAAAGCGGGCGAAGCCGCGGGCGGTAAGCTAGTAAAATTAAAATTGCATCGCTTTTGAGTCATCATATAGAGAAAAAATAATTACCACTTGTTCGGAAAGCAATTTCTATTTCCTACAGAGCCTCCTTTAAAACAAGTCGGTTGATAAATCAAACTGTTCACCCAAAGCATGTCTCCGAGACGAATAAAACAATGAATTCGTTAGCGCTGTTGGTTTTACAGTATTATGCTTGAATAGTAATCGAGTTCTTGGATTTTTCCTTATCAATTTGTAAGGAAATTATAGGTTTTTTGTTTTAACTTTTTATGTAATTTGTAGGAGTTTTTTGGTTGTATAATTGTGAGATTGTCTGTTGAATATAGTGTCGTAGCGTTATGTATTTGTCGCAAATTTAATTTGCCTGTTAATTAAAAGCCTAGGCTCTTTATTAAATGTTGATGAACTAACGTGTTACGGCCTAAATTATATACGTAAAATCATATAATATTCAAGTGCCTATATTATTATTGTGTGATTTCTATGCAACATGGATAGAGTCACGGCCGTAAGATAAAGCAATTATCTATTATACATTTAATGATGAACCGGGATAAAAATAACCTAGATATGTTACTCGGCAAATGTGTATCTTTTTAAATAATTTCAAAATAGAAATAGAGTATAATTTAATTTGAAAAAAATATTTTTTTAAATACATCATAACAGACGAATAAAAATTACTTCTTTGCTTTTATATTCCTCCATAGGTACTAGCGGTCCGCCCCGGGTTCGCCCGTCGTTCATAATTATCTTTTCTATCGATAAAAACAATATCTACTTGTTATTCAACGAATATAAAAAAAATTAACGAAATCAGTTCAGTCGTTCTCGAGTTATGCGCTTACCAACACATTTTGCGATTCATTTTTATATATAACTAGCGGTCCGCCCCGGCTTCGCCCGTGGTACATATTTCGCAATAAAAGGTAACCTATGTTCTTTCTCAGGGTCTAAAGATTGTCTGTGCCAAATTTCATCAAAATCTGTTGAAAAGTTTATGCGTGAATACATACATACATACATAATTACAAACTTTTCCTCTTTATAATATTAGTATAGATAGATTTTCTAACAACATATCAGGAAGCTACTAAATCGCTTTTCACATACAAACGCGTCAAATTCTACCTTACAAGTACAGGTACCTTAACATCTTAACCCTCTCGGTCATTTACTTTTACGAGAGGGCACGTCCGAATCGCAGGGTTAAATAGAGATTAAACGGTAAATTAATGTACTGTATTACAGTATTATTAGGGTTTTGGATTAACAGTGTTAATTTGGAAGTAATACAAACTTATTGTGTTATTTTGACCTGTAGGGGGATGCATGTCTGTTTCTTATATGAGTGTTGAGGTTGAAGAATCTTTTTCGCGTCGATTAGGAATGGAAATAGGAATGATTCAGTACTGAAAATTTATCAAAAGCAAGAGCGAATAACCAAGAAGGTATAGGTACGTGAAAGTCGTGCTCTTGTATCTATTTTTAAGCGATCTTGCCAAAAAGGGAGTTCTCTATATCAATAGCGTATTTTTAAGTGTATTCATTTCATGTACTGCAACGATAGGTAGATACAAGTAAAAGCAGCAGCAAGTACGATCATAATTCGACCGTCTCTACCGCCTCACCCGCGCTCCGCGTACCTATAGAAATGTGCTGCGGGAACACGGTACAATATGTGTAGTAATACGTGGATTATTTGTAATAACTATTTATAATAAGGTAACACTATATCTACACTAATATTATACAGAGGAAAACTTTGTTTGTTTGTTTGTTTGATTGATTGTAATGAATAGGCTCATAAACTACTGGACCGATTTTAAAAATTCTTTCACCATTCGAAAGCTACATTATCCACGAGTTATATATAGGCTATATATTATCACGCTAAGGAGCGGAGCCACGCGGGTGAAACTGCGCGGCATAGTATTTTAATATAAAGAGTTGTTATTTGAATAATTAATTTAAACAACACCCAGGGATGTATAATTTCTGCGCATATTGCTTACTGTTATGCTTACTGCTTACTGTTCTTTATTTTTTGTGAAATATACTAATTGTGCATCTGAATGTATACATTATGCGATATACAAAACCAACAGAATATGATCGTCTCTCATTAGTTGTTTCAATATTGTTTTGAAAAGTTTTCGCTGTGAATTTAGTATTTCACTATGTAGTAGGTACCTATCTACTAATTTATTAATAAGTACAGTAATTACATTACTTTAGTATTAATTTATCTCCACCATTAAATTCTCACATTTCAATTCATATTAAAACATTTATAATATTATACCAAAATATTTCAAAGTAAACTTTTCAATCTTACCCTCTCACAGATAACACACAACTTTAGATAATGTCCATCGTGTGGTCTGTATGTGACAGCGTTGATATACGGGCCCTTTGAAACAGGGCTGGATTGTAAGGGCTAGGGGAATGTGGGGACTGGGGCCCCGTGTTAAGGGCTCTTCTATTAGTTCTTCGTTTAATTAACTCTTCAATATCTAATAACTATACATAAAGAAAATTTTGTTAGGTAGTTAGGTACATTTATTTCCCAAAAAAACATACAAAATTGTTGATTAGGTGGCGATCATTTAGCAGTGATCTAATCTATTAGTTTAGACAGATAATATAAAATTATATGTTTAACTATTACATATATTAATTATTACACTAAAAACTTGAATTTCATAACTAGCCGTGCTGTGTAACGTAAGGCTCAAATACCGAAAATTTCGCCTACTTTAGCTTTACTAATCTGAAAAATGAATTATTAACTTTAGAATGTCGGAAAACAGGCATTTAAATTGTATTTTTTTCTTCACGTTATTCTCGTATGTAAGTTGGTGTTACAAAGCACTCATATCATAATATAATCTACTTACTGTGTCGATACAATCAGGAATCTTGCATTGTAAAAGGAATTTCGGAGCCTTGAGCGTTTATTATAAAACGTAGAGATCTTCTTTGTAAAACAATTATGGTTTCAATATTTGTTGCACCTTTAATCGTTGCAAATTCTTATTTTTCTTTATTAATTTTACAACACGATGCTTTCACAGTTTACTTCACAAATAAAAACGTAATGAAACCAATATCCCTTGAGCATATTCAGATAGAACCTTTTTCTATATATCGGTTAAAGTGTATGATAAAAAATTGTTATGACGATTCAAAAGTGCTTGTATAAGAAGTCTAATTGAATAAATAAAATTTTGAGTTTGAGTTTATATTTTGACATTTTTAGCCTAATATGTCATTAAAGTCAGTTTTGGGGCTACAAAGTTAGTCTTAAATGCCGTGAGTACGGCCCTGTTAAAGGGGTTCGGTTAGATCAGTGATTCCCAAAGTGGTCCAGGTGGACCCCCAGGGGTCCACGGGAGACTTGCTGGGGGTCTACGTAGGCGTGAACAAAAAATGGGGGTCCACGAAAATTTATCTGCTTTTGATAGTAAAGAGCAAAAATGTAAGCATAGTTTTTATAAGGGCCTACCTACATTGTTTTAAGTACCTAACTAAGCAGATAATATTTTAATAAGGCAAGCGACAGCGGGGGGATTTGCGGTTATTGCTCACAAAAATAAAGCCAAACATTGATCGTTTGCTGACACTCCATCAGATACATCCTTCCCATTAATTAAAATTATGACCTGAACCTATATTACCTTAATAATTTTTTCTTGTAATTCTATTCTTTTAATAAATAAAGTGTTATAAAATGTACCATTTTTCGTTTTTATTTTACCTATCGGAATATAGAGACATAACTCAGAAGTGACACAATTTTTATTTTTTGGCGACTAAGAATGTGGTAGAAATGTAGCAGCACCAAATGTCCACCGAAACCAGTAAAATTTTGAAAGTGGTCCACGAGAAAAATAAGTTTGGGGACTACTGGGTTAGATCCTTGGTTAGATCCAAAGATTTTACATAGACGTTAAATTATTTCATGACAATCCTATTGTATTCTTCAATGAATATAATATATTATATATCAAACTAAGAAAATAAATTAACGTTATACTAGCTGTGCCCCATCGTTTTACCTGCATTATTGATTATTCATATTATTTTTATTTATATTGTTATATTAGCTTGATAATAGTATTATATAGTCTTCCTCGATAAATAGACTATCTAACAGTGAATGTATTTATTGTTCAAACCTAGGTACTTTCTTTTTTCAATCGAGTCAGAAGTTAATAAGTAATCAGAGAACGCACATAATAATACCTATCTCTTCATATTTTATAAGTTTAAAACAAGGCTAAAACATAATATAAATGCTGATTATTCTCTAAAGGTTCATTAAGTATAAAATAAAACACAATTTCAAGTTAATAATTTATTAAAAAATACAATACCTAATAAGTTACTTAACAATTTAAAACTATTACATAGTTGTTAAGCTGCGATATAAATATTTTATTAGAGTAACGACACAATTTAATGATTTTCATATGGAGTAGTATTAAAAATATAGTTTTTAAATACATAAGTGTAATAATCCTATTACTATTATAAAGGCGAAAGTTTGTATGGATGTATGGATGTTTGTTACTCTTTCACGTAAAAACTACTGAACCGATTACAATGAAATTTAGCACACATATAGAAGGTAACTTGGATTAACACATAGGTTTTATCCCGGAAATCCCACGGGAACGGGAACTATGCGGGTTTTCCTTTGAAAACGCGGGCGAAGCCGCGGGCGGAAATCTAGTATTATATATAACAAGCTGTGTCCCGCGGTTTCACCCGCAGTGCTCCGCTCCTGTTGGTCTTAGCGTGATGATATATAATATAGCCTATAGACTTCCTCGATAAATGGGCTATCTAACACCGAAATAATTTTTCAAATTGGACCAGTAGTTCCTGAGATTAGCGTTTTCAAACAAACAAACAAACTCTTCAGCTTTATAATATTAGTATACCTAGATATATATTAAGGATCGATGACAATACAATAATTTTATGAGTTTATTTTTTTAAAGTATATTTATTTCGTATTTGTTTTAATGTGATGTACATAATATTTTTAACGCCTATACTTATGTAGACTAATTCAGCAAATGGCCAAGTACGTTTTTAAATTTTCAATTATATTAATTTTTAAACTACATAATTTGAAAGTAGCAAAACTTTAAAAATAGAATGAACTTGAAGTTCAGTTAAAACCGGATATAACTGGTGTTTACCGAAAAGTCATTTCTAATAATAAATTTAATAACGTGCATAAATTAAATAAAACATAGCCAGCTCTTAAACTATAATTAGAAACGTAAATGAAGCCGATTGTCAATCATCTCTTAGACTATAGAGAGATAATAACAGAAGCTTAGCGAAGCCGGGGCGGACCGCTAGTATAGTATAAAAACAATATGCAGTTATGTAATAAATATAATATGTTTGATAGTTATAGGAAAAAAAACTTGTAATTGTGTGTTTTATATTACTTTTTCAATAATGGAATGAGTTGTGTATATGATGTGTCCGTTTAAAACCTTTTTCAATTATTTTCTTTAAATTTAAGATATTTTCACAATTATTTTTGTAAAGTAAATAAATACTTGTATTCAATCAGATATTTTTGTAAGAATTTTCAAACTTTCTGTGAAAATAAACAAAATTGCAACAAAATTACATTTTTCATTAATTTCCTTTTTCTTTCAGTTAGACACTTTCCATACATATTTTAAATAAACAATTTTCTTAGTATCATCAAAAAAACTAATTATTTAATAAATACATTTATTCATTAGCCAAAGCCGCAAACTTATTAGCCATACTGGCTGTTTCTCCATCACTATCGCTGTCTCCCTCGCTCTCATCACCGTCACTATCTCCGTCTCCCTCTGACGATGACGTCACTACTATTTCTTGCACGTCTTTAGTGAGCGCTTGCACCCATTTGACGTATTTTATTTCGTCGCAGTTTTCGTATTTTTCTGTAAAATAAATAAAAAAATAGAGATTTGAAAGAAGATAAATATTTGAAACCATATTTTTCTGCGGAAAATATAAGAAAAATATAAATAAAATAAAATCACATATTATATAAATTTTACTTTCATAATTTGATAATTCTAGATCTATCCATCATATAAATATTTCGAATTAATACTAAACGTAAGATTTTTCAAAAATATATCAAATCATCAATGTAAATAATATATACTTAAATTTAATTCAAAACATAATATATATTATATTTATATACCTCTTTCTTCTGTAAATTTAGGCGGTCGCAACCACAGGCAGATTTTCCCGTCCAACGCCATCCTTAGAATGCTGTTAGCCGCTCGGTATGTGTCCAGCCTAAATGAATATAATTTTGTTAATAAAGTAAACATGGTTTAAGATACAAGAGTGATTTAACGTTGGTAAGTTAAACGTCAGTCTGTATTAACCGTGTTTTGATGCTGTTTTATTTTATTTTATTCATTCAGTTTGATGTAAGCGCGATAAAAATTCAGTGTGGGCTGTCCCTTTTATAATATTGTTATACGTAACTTTTGATTTAATATTTTTGTGGATGAATAGTTGTCACTATTTCGTGTCAAAACATGCTAGCTGTCGAATACTATAAAATGCCGCTTTCCTTTGACTCGTGGCACATTCGTACGAATCGTGCCTAGTGGCTCAGACGTTGTTTATACGACGTTCGACTCAACTACCCTCACTTTGCTAATAGTCGTTGACTTGCTGCGATTTGTTATCAACTACCTACATCAATTAGGTAGCTGTGTAGAATCGCAGTACATTCTTATTACATTGTACACAAACTAATGTTTAACCCGGCCTCGCGTGTAATTTCTTATAATATAATCTACTTTATATATAAAAAGTACGAGTCACATTGTTTATCCGCGATGGACTCCTAAACTACTGAACCGATTTTAAATTTTCAAATTCAAATTCAAATTCAAATTCAAATTCAAATATATTTATTTGCTCGTATATGGTTCATAAGGGTGTTACACAAAAAATTTTTTTATCGCATATACTGCCATTTTAAATGGCGTGCAAAAATTTACAAATTAATATAGTCAAATTATAAAATACATTAATAGACAATTACAAAATTATACACAAAATACATTAATAAACAATTACAAAAATTACACATAAAATTACAATTAAATTAAATTAAGATTCATATTATATTCATGTCACGATCATTTAAATATTCCTTAATACTATAATAATTTTTAGCTTGTAGCAGTCTATACAGTTTATTTTTGAAAAAATTCAGTGTCAATTTTTTAATTGTTATTGGTAAGTGGTTGTAAATAGTTATGGCCATGCAGTACGCATTATTTCTATATAGTGCAAGGCGGATCTTAGGTGAGCGCAATCTTTCTTTGTGTCGTGTAGTATTTGTTTTATCATATTTTTCAAAGAAGATCATATTTTTTTTAACAAATAAACATATTTCCAAAATGTATATACAAGGTAATGGCAAGATTTTTAATTTTTTAAAGAGGGGTTTGCAGCTATCCATAAAATGTACTCCACACATTGCTCTAATACATTTTTTTTGTAATTTAAATATTGATTGTACTGCTACAGAGTTACCCCATATTATTATACCGTATCTAAGTACCGATGATACGTACGCGTGATAAGCGATCATGGCCACATCTAAATTAATGGTCTGTTTCAACTTTTTTAGTACATACACAAAACGATCTAATTTATTTATAATTTTTGCAATGTGTGGTTTCCAGTTACAAAATTTGTCTAGTGTTATACCCAAAAATACACATTCATTAACAGTAGTCAGCTGATTATTTTCGTATTTTATGTCAAGTTGTATGTTTGTATTATATGATTGGAAATTAATTATATTTGTCTTACTCATATTAATCTGGAGATTATTTAGTTTTAACCATTTTATAGCGTCGTCTAGAGCTTTAATTATGTCCCTTTCTAAGTCTTCCTTATTTTTACTTTTTATTATAAGTGTAGTGTCGTCTGCGAAAAGTATACTGTCTACGTTTATTGCATCTGGGAGGTCGTTAATGTATACCAAAAACAGGAGGGGGGCTAATATGCTGCCTTGTGGTGTACCATAATTGTTGCATGTATATGTAGATCTGTATGATTTTTGATGGGATTTATCGGTTTTAGTGGTTTCCACGCACTGTTGTCTATTTTCTAGGTAGCTTTTAACCCAATTATAGGCGTTACCTCTAATTCCATAGCACGACAACTTAGACAGTAGTGTTTTGTGACAGACAAAATCAAAAGCTTTTGTCATATCTAGGAATACACAACTAATGAGTGTTTTATTATTGAGGCATTCTGTAATTTGTTTGATTAATGAAAAGCATGCTACGGTGGTGGAGCTATCTTTTTTAAATCCGAATTGTTCTTTTTTAAGAATATTGCAAGATGTAAAGAAATTCTCAATTTTATGAAACATAACTTTCTCAAAGACTTTTGATAATATGGGAATTAGAGTAATGGGTCGGTAGTTGCTCATTTCTGTTTTTAATCCTTTTTTGTAGAGTGGCTTTACAATTGAGAATTTTAATTTATTGGGAAATATTCCTTCAGTCAGCGATAGGTTAATTATGTATGTTAGAGGGGTAATTAGGTAAATTGCACACAATTTTAAAACTTTAGTGTCCATGTTATCATAACCTACGGAGTTAGTGTTTTTTAGCGTCATAATTATTTTATAAATGTCTTGTTCGTTTACCGGTGACAGAAAGATGCTTTTAGAATTTTGAGGGAGATTAGGGTAAGAAGTATCATTGGTTTTGTTTGTAATTTTTGATTGTGATGATAATGACGTAAAGTAGTTGTTAAATAGATCGCATATTTCGTTTGGTTTAGTATACATTTTACCATCAACGTGAATCTTATCAATTTCGGTCTTAAATATATTGTTATTCGTATGTCCATTAATTATAGTCCACGCAGCTTTACTTTTATTTTTAGCATTAAGAATATATCGTTGATTATTTATTTGTTGTGCTTTGTTAATACATTTTTTGAGTATATAATTATATCGATTGTAAATATATTTGTTATGTTTTTTATTATGTTTACATTGGTGATATTTTAGATATAGAATTCTTTTTTTTATGCAACATTTTTTAATACCTTTAGTTAATTTTTGGTTTTTTATGTGTTTGCATGTATGTTTTATTTTAAGTATGGGAAAACAAAGATCATAAAATAATGTAATCGTGTCATGGAAATTGTTAAACGCTTCATTGGTTGTATGGTAGTTATATACTTCAGAAAAAGATAAATTTGAGATACTATCTATGAATTTTGCAATATTTTCCTTACTATGATCTCGTATGTTTTTATAATAAAAAGTGGGGTTGTCTTTTACTTGGGTGTTAATTTCTAGATTTATTGAAAGTGACTGTGCTGTCTCGTGATCTGAAAGTGCTAAATAGTGTAGACCTGATTGGGCCCCTGGTATGTTGCTTACTATAAGGTCGAGGGAGGCGTTTTTACGTGTAGGTACTTGTATATGGTTATTTAGATTGTTGTTACTGAGAATAGATTGAAGATCATTAGCTTTTTTTGTATTTTTCAGTGTATCTATATTCCAATCACCGCAGATAATAACTTTTTTATTGTTTTTTTTACAAATTTTACTTAATAAATGTTCAAAGTTGTATAAAAATGTAGATACGTCTGGTGTAGGTGTTCTATATATTATACAAATTATTATGAGGTTAAATTTAATTATTTCAACGGCACAGTATTCAAATTGAAGAAGTGTGGGGGGAATGAGGTTATGGATGAGTTTGTATTTTAGGTTATTTTTAATTAAAATGCAAGATCCACCACGGCGTTGGTTTGGCCGAGAAAAGAATGAAACTAGTCTATAATTACTTATTCTTACATTTGATTCTGATCCATGTTTCAGGAAGGTTTCTGTGAAGCAAATTATGTCAATATCACCTAAATCATTATGTAAGTTAGATAAAGCCATCTCAATTTGTTCTTGTTTACTGAGAAGTCCGGCTATATTTTGGTGAATTATCGTAAGTTTGGCATATTTATTTTGCTCCACGAAAAAATGTTTTATTCATATTGGTATTATTGCCTAATATTTTAAAGTAGTTAGTTATCTTCGTTTGGATTGTTGTGCGTGGGATTGTTTTATTTTTTTTGTATGATTGAAATGTGCAAAAGTGTAAGTGGTCAATTTCAGTATTCAATGTATAGGTTAAATTTATTAGATAATGTGCATGATAGCTTAATTTTTTAATAGTATCATAATAATATAGTGATGTGTGTATTTTTAGGTATTTACATTTTTTATAATTAGATATTATAGTTTTTAAGTGATAATTAATTAATTTTTCGTTTAAGTAAGGATTGTGTTGCACCTGCGTAACAAACACTGTTTGGTTTCGTAATTGATGTAGTGTATTACATAAATTTGAGAACAGATTAAAAGGATTCTTGTCATTAGCGCCAATTGCAAGTATAACTATATCTTCTGAAGAGAGAGACTTTAAAAATTCACTGTTACAGCTACTTAAGATTCGTTCGCTGGTTGCATAGGGCTTGATGAAAGCTGTTATTTTATAGTCATTATTTTCTAATTTTGATCTAGATTTTATTAAAGATTTTGACAATCCACGGGCGCTTTGATCTCCAAATATTATTATTTTCGGTTTTAAGTTTATAGATATTCTATCTTCTATTTTCGTGTCTTCTATACTATTGTTTACTGTAAGATTTTTTGATCCCGAAGCAATATTAATCGACATTTTTTTCTTGTCTGGTAAGCCATTTTGGTTATTGATTTGGGAGGCTGTAGTATTTTCTGGTTGTGTATTCTTCGGGGGACATTCTTGAGAGTGAGTATCTGAAGAGCCTTTTTCTTTTTCCGGGGACTTGTTGGAGTTTGTATACGCACTTTTTTGTTTGAGATGCATATTTTCCGATGTTAAAGAGTCAATCTTTTTTAGGGCATTCTGTAATTCAATATTTAGTTTTTGTATTTCATCTTTAAGAATCTCGATTTCATCGGAGCTGTTTGTAGAGATGTCTTGAAGGCTTCTTGATTGCGAGTTTGGTGTTAGTGATGTGAAAGAAAGGTTTAGTGATTCTGAGGATAAATTTATTCTCCTTTTTCTTAGGGTTACGTTGCTGACACACAATTCCTTCTCTGCATTCTCCATTTCTGAGTGTTAATGAGCTTTTATATATATTTATTATTGAATTGCAGTTTTTATTGTTGTTTATCCTGAGTAGGTATAGTAATTCATAAATTTATTTATTTTATTTAGCGCCATCTACTGGGGAGCGGCTGTGATTCGATTGTTTATTATTTTTTTAATATAGCGCCATCTATTGGGGAAGTTCTCATCACATATTACGGGTTTGAGTCTAAGTTTAACAAATAGATCTTCATTCGTTGTGAGAGAAATTTTCGCTATTCGCCACTAGATGTCTCATTCAGGTATTTAGTGTTGGAGGTATTTTTAAAAACTTGAAGAAATAACAGTTTTTACAGGAAATATTGTTTATTATTCACCTGTGAAACACCTCTGTACAACACTTCTTATTCTTAATTATCACACTGAGATTTTCCAGTTATTTTTGGGTGTAAGATTCTAGTTATTATATTGTTTTCATAAACATATCGTCATCACAGCAGTAGTATTTACGGCATCATAAAATGTTTAATTAATTCACTTTATAGTTCACATATTTCGGAGATAACATTTGCACTTGAAAAACACATATTTGTTAACAGTTTAATACGTATACTTTCAAACTTTATCCACTTTTAATATTTTTAATTTTTATTTTTAACGGAGCGTAATGTTTACTTTGCGGCAGCGCCACCTATCATATCATTTGATTTGCACCCTTGCTTGCTATTTTCATGCTCTCTATTTTCTTATTGACTTCTTTTTAATCACTGTTCATCTTCCATTTCTTCCAGTTTTGCACTTACCTAGTTATTTACCCTATTTTTCACATTTCACGTATTTTTTTCCCACTCACTCACACTCACTCACTCACCTAGCAGCCTTAGCGGTGAGATATCCCCGTTTCTTCGCCCAGCCATCACATATATCCCTCGGCGACCACGTGTCGTCGTTTTCTGGATGATCCATGCGCAAGAGTTTCGGAAGATCTAGACGTTCCGCTAGGAATCTAGGAAATTTATTTATTTATTTATTTATTTATTTATTTATGTATGAATAAGGGTTGATTTTTCAATCCTTGGTTAAAACTTATACATCGAATAACGTATTAAACTACCATTTCAAAAATGTATTCTAATTGTCCGTATTTGACAGTTTACAGGTGACATTTTAAAATGTTCGTGTAATACTTTATTGGACGGATAAATTTTAACCAAGGATTGAAAAATCGGTCCCAATAAGAATAAATTAAATTTATTAGACTGACCGATTGGCTTAGTTGGCAGTGACCCTGCCTTCCAAGCCAGAGGTCGTGGGTACGATTCCCACTTAGAAAATATTTGTATGATGAACATAGATGTTTGCTCTGTGTCTGGGTGTTAATTATCTATATAAGTATGTATTTACCTATCCTATGTCCTTTCTCGGGTATCAAAATATCTCTATACCAAATTTCATGCAAATTGGTTCAGTAGTTAAGGCATGATTGAGTAACAGACAGACAGACAGAGTTACTTTCGCATTTATAATATTAAGTATGGATTATATAATATGTATGTTTATCAGCCATCTGGTTTCCATAACACAAGCGAAAGCTTAGTATGGGATCAGATCGTGCCGTGTGTGAAAATTGTCCTGAAATATTTACGTTAATTTATTTATATATCACTACGTAGCATAAAACAAAATCTTTTTCTCTGTCCCTAATATATGCTTAAATCTTTAAAACTACGCAACGGATTTTGATGCGGTTTTTTAATAGATAGCGATGTATATGATTTTCGAATAAGGTTTTTGTATATCATTTATTCGGTTTAGACAAAGCGGCTGGCAAGCAAAACAGGTCAAATAAAAGATGATTTTTTTTATTTATTTTATTTTATATATTAATTTTTTTAATATAAATAAATGCATACGATAATATTTCTTACCTAATAGTAGTATACGGTTCTCTCAACTGCGCTATGGGATATGAACCCATCAAAATTTGTATAGACCGGGGCACCATTGACGGAAACACTAACCCGGGACAATCACACAGACGTACCTACGGACAAACAGACAAACATTTTATTTTTTTAAAGAATAGAAAAAAATCGATCACGAGGCGGGATTTGAACCCGCGTCTTTCGCCATTCTAGAGTCGTGATAGAATTTTTTCTATTATTTCATTTTATTAAGCATTTCAATGCTATAAAACTAAATATAAATTTCACACAAACATATTGTTTCAAAATTATACTTTTTACGGATTTTAAATAATATTAACAAGCGAAAATACATCTAATCCTATTAGATATAAAGCTTATATTATGTTACTAGCTACTAGCTAGCGGTTTCACCCGCATTGCTTCGCTCCTGTTGGTCTTAGCGAGATGATATATAGCCTATAGCATTCGTCGATAAATGGGCTATCTAACACCAAAAGAATTTATCAAATCGGACCAGTAGTTCCTGAGATTAGCGCGTTCAAACAAACAAACTCTTCAGCTTTATAATATTAGTATAGATAAGGTTCAAACTCACTTGCGGTGTCAAGAAAATAGTCTGAAAATGCTTAGTATGTCCCGGAGTCCTCAATACAGATACCACTTTTTTCCCCATTATAGCGTTGATAACAATTTAAACAAGCAAATATACAATCTATTCTACTAGATATAAAGGTTATTATTGCTAAGTCAATCTTTTCCTAATATTCAATGAAAAATAAGTCTTATTTGCTAAGAAATAAGGTTCAAACTCACCTGTGGCGTTAGAAAGATCGTCTGAAAATGTTTAGTATGTCCCGGAGTCCTGGAAACAGAGACCACTTTTTTCCCCATTATAGCGTTCATAAGGGAACTTTTCCCCACATTAGGCTGTCCAACACAGCCGATGGTTAGGACGCCATTTTTATACTTTTCGTGCGTGTAGAATGTCGTATCCGCTTTCTGGAGTATCGTTTCCCCTGTGAATGAAGAATTATATCACTACATAGTATAAAACAAAGTCGCTTTCTCTGTCCCTATTTCCCTATGTCCCTTTGTATACTTAAATCTTTAAAACTACGCAACGGATTTTGATGCGGTTATTTTTAATAGATAGAGTGATTCAAGAGGAAGGTTTTAGTATATAATTTATTAGGTTTTATACAAAGCGGGCGAAGCCGCGGGCGGTAAGCTAGTTATATTATAAATGGGTTTATTTTTGTTAAAATGAAAACTTCTTTTGCGTCATTATGATCTTCAAGTCAATTGAAACGAAAAAGCGACAAAAAAGAGACACATAAATTCATAAGATTTTACGTGAGAGGGAAAGAGATAGGACATACAGTGTTTCTTATGTTTCGTGGTAAATTTTACATTCGTCTCATTATTTCTTCGAGAAAACTGGATTTAGAGTATGTAATAATTTTTAGCGCACAATCTATATATTTCACTTTCTCGTGAAAGCGTTATAAACAGGCAGACAAACGTTCCCATTTATGATGTTCTTATAGGTCATTTGAATAAAAAATAATGAATTTACAATCCTTGTGATATCCGCCTAATTTATGCTTGTTTTGAACGCGATTTAAGCATGAGAAAATAATTGTGTACACTTTGCGACCAAAATAATTATAGAATCAATTAAGCGCCATTTTATGAATTGTGAAGTCACACGTGTGATTTTCCATCTCTTACCAACTTCCGTCTCCTCATCATCAAACTCCACTCCACTCTCTTCTCCTATCTTCTTCTCCCACGAAGTGAGATCTACTTCTCCCTTCACTATATCCTTGCAAGCTTCTAGAAGTTTCGAAGCACCTTCTGCGCACATACGCTGTCTGCCTTTACGACGACGTACTTGAAGGCCTGTGAATTAAATAATAATAAATTAATTATTACACATACATACATCTTAATCTATATCTATACTAATATTATAAAGCTGAAGAGTGTTTGTTTGTTTGCACGCGCTAATCTGAGGAACTACTGGTCCGATTTGAAATTAATTTTTTTTTATTTTAATCAAGATTTTAAAATTTCTATTTACCATTAAACAGATAATAATATCAGTTTATTGAGTAAAATGCTTATTTTTTTTAGTTTCCATAATTTAATTTATTTGATATGTGACTTACTTATAAAACTCAAACTCAAACTTACTTTCAAATATTCATTATTATTATATCACTAGTATCCGCCCGCGGCCTCACCCGCGTTTCAAAAGAAAAACCCGCATATTTCCCGCTTCTGTGGGATTTCCTGGATAAAAAGTATCCTATGTTTTATTCTGGGTTACCAGCTAAAATTTCATCGAAATCGGTTCAGTAGTATTTGCGTGAAAACAAACATCCTTCCATCCTCACAACTTGATGAAATAAATGCGAAAGTTTGTAATGATGGATGGATGTTTGTTACTATTTCACGCAAATACTGCTGAACCGATTACAATTAAATTTGGCATGTACGTAGCTGAAGACCCAGAATAAGACATAGGCTACTTTTTATCCCGGAAATTCCACAGGAACGGGAACTATGCGGGTTTTTCTTTGAAAACGCGTAGAAGACGCGGGCAGAAATATAGTTTAAAATAATTTAAGAAAACTCTTGTAATAATACATATATACAACTAATAATACACATAAAAATGCCCCAAACTCACCAGCTTTATCACAATTTGCCCCTTGCAAATTATACCCGGGGCACGACGTAAAGTATACCACTTTTAAACCGGGGCAAGTTTTCGTCAAATAATCTTTCCAGGCAGCAACGACGGGTGCAGGCACTAGGTCTATTTTATTGAGCACTAGAATCATATCTTTATTTTGATCTTTCACTACGTATTCATATAGGGAGGGGGGGAACATCATACCCTGAAATGGAGGACTTAAAATTTTTTAAATTGTAAAAAACATAGAAACTAATTTTAAGTATGAATTAGATATTAAGTTTTAAAGCATTTAAATTACTTTATAAATAAGCATTGCTTAGAGAATAGAAGAAATTCGATCTAGAGGCGGGATTCGAACCAGCGTCTTTTGCCTCACGGGTTTGTAAAAAAAAAAAAAACTGATTTTTAACCCCCAACGCAAAAAGAGGGGTGTTATATGGTATTTTTTTAGTATCAAAATTCAATACCAATCCCATAAACATAGAGGTATTTGTAACTTGAAAAAGCTTGAAAAAGTTTAAATTTTTCTCTTTTCATTGGAAAAATTTGAAATAATTTTTGTAATGATTATTATTACATTTTCGAATAAAAACCGGTTTTAAAACCGTCAAAAACTCACCGCAAACCTGACATCCACGATCAACAGCAAAATATCACACATTTCTAAAACCCTCCATAACTGTCTCCAAGTTTCTAAATTGAGTTCAAAATAAGACATTTCCTTCCAACGGGGCGATGATTGCAGAGTGTTTATGTATTCCTGTTGACAAACATACAAAAATTTAATCATTAGTAAGTTATTAGTAAATAGATAATAGGTAAGTTTAACTTTAACCCATTGGTGTAATTCTACAGACAAACAAACAAAAAATAACTTATTGCTAAAGCTATGTTACTAAAGTTTAGGAATTCCTACAAAAATAATAGCGTTTGTGCCGAGCACAAGCGTCAGAAGTGAAACTTCTTTAGCATGATTCAAAGATACCAAAATCGTCGCGTTACTCCATGACGTGACTGTATTGCCATGACGCGACCTTCAAATTTTACTCTCAATGCACCTAGAGAAGTTTCACTTAAAAAAATATAATATTAGATATTAGCAGCTCATCTTCAAAAACGAAATAAAAAGCAGCCTATGTGACTTCTGTTAAAGCATTTTTAAAATTGGATCAGTAGTTTTTGTGTGAAATCAATACAGAAAAAAATACAAATTCGTATTTATTTTAGTAATATTTATTTATTTATATTTAAGGAGAATCTACAGTTGTATTCTTAAAAATAGTCACATGATATAATCACAATAAGCCATTTACAGATTCTCATGGCTAGAATAACATTAATATGTAACAACTAGCTGTGCCGCGCGGTTTCACCCGCGTGACTCCGCTCCTGTTGGTCTTAGCGTGATAATATATAGCCTATATTACTCGTGGATAATGTAGCTTTCGAATGGTGAAAGAATTTTTAAAATCGGTCCAGTAGCCTATTCATTACAATCAAACAAACAAACAAAGTTTTCCTCTTTATAATATTAGTGTAGATAACAAAAAAGTGATTGTGACACAAATCAATATCTTGGCATTGTATCTTTCAATATTGCCAAAGAAGTTTCACTTCTGACACGTTTGCTCGGTGCACACGCTCTTTTTTTACAGATTACATTTTAATATTTATATTTTTTATAGTTACATACCCTAAAATACTTCTGCTCTTGCGCGTCCAACTGCGCCGGCGTCATGTTAAAGTCCCATGGAGGTCTTTTTGGAAACGTCAGCTCAGATGGAAAGAAATCTATCGGATCTATCTCCATTTCTTTCTCGCTCACGTGGTTTAGGGCTTTGCTGAAAGAGATAGATATAGTTTTCAAGTATAAAATATTGAATTGATGTAAATATGAGTTTTTGACTTAATGTAAAAATAGATACTTTACAACATAAAACAATATAAAACACCGCCCGCGGCTTTGTCCGCGTTTTCAAGGAAAGCCCGTGTAGCTCCCGCTCCTGTGGAATTTTCGGGATGAAAAGTAGCCTATTTCTTATTCTGGGTTTTCAGTTACCTACATACTAAATCGCATTGTAATCGGTTTAGTAGTATTTGCGTGAAAGAGTAACAAACATACATCCATCTATCCATCCATCCTCACAAACTTTTGCATCACTACATAGTATAAAACAAAGTCGCTTTCTCTGTCCCTATGTCCCTTTGTACGCTTAAATCTTTGAAACTACGCAACGGATTTTGATGCGGTTTTTTTTAATAGATAGAGTGATTCAAGAGGAAGGTTTATATGTATAATAACATCCATTAAATAGTGGTGAAGTGATGTCGTAAAAAATTACATTTTTTCCGCGTACATTGCAAACGCAGGCTGAACCCTGCGAGTTTTATCAAAATAATGT
>CAJQZM010036642.1:0-23457 GCA_907164665.1 Colias nastes
CCAATCTTCAAAATTGTCTTTATAATTCACTTTGTGAAACCGTCGCTGTCCGTCGCTTCAGATTCCGCCACTGGCTCTCTATGTGCTGGGTGTGTGTCCCATCCTCAGCAATAAATGGATTGTCTGGATTACTGTGATTCACTTTCTTATGAATATATCCATGAGTCGGCAGGGAATCGTATGCACGCCAACAGTCCGTGTGAATTATGGATCCCTCTGCGACATGTTTCTTGATCAGAGGGATCATTACCTCTGCCGACCTTTCATTGTTGGGACACACTTCGAGTCTCAACTCATTAGTTTCGTCGTCGACCATACCCAGCACCCAGTGACCAAGAGTCGTTGTGACTGTAATAGGCTAGTGATTGATTCAGCAGAACGCCTATTTCGTTGTTCGTCTGAAAATATGCTTTCAAAGTTAGGGGATGAATGGGAAAGTGATAAAATATTAAAGATGGAATTAGATAACAATGGAAACATTTGAGTTTCATCGCCACGCTTTAATGAACTAACTTCATTCCAAAACAGTTCTACATCATCAGGAAATGTTTTGATTTGTTCACAATTTCTTAAAATGCGCTACTCTGTATAAATTCCCTGGAAATATTGGGAACTATATTGGGAAAGTGCCAACTCACAGGAACTATCGAAGTGCCAATTTTAATATTTGTTGGATCTATTATGTCTAAATAACACACAAACATACAACGGTAACATTGTAAATTTGTACAGGGTATGAAAAACAAAACCAAAATAAATTAATGTATGGTTGTGTGCGCCAAAATTGATTATTTTATATTGATGTCTCGGATCCCACCGACGAAGTCTCCATCTCATCCTGGGTGTCGCCACCTGCAGCCTGTGACTCTGGTAAAGATGGTAGGGGCTTAAGAGTTGTCTTTGATGTGGTTGGTGGCAGAGCCGCGGCTGCTCTCGCTAGAGCCTTTTCACGCAAAGTACGCGTTTGCCTGCTAGGCGCCTCCGCGGCTTGGTTGCGGGAAGTTTTAGCGGGTTGTTCACTTTTGCTTGACATGTTTATTCAATTAAATTAAATGAGTTTTAGATTAGCTTAAAGTTAATTTAAAATTAATTAAAGGTACTTATAATTAGGTTATGAGTGACTTAAATTTAAAGTAGATGACTGGGACGCTGGTGTTGTGCGCCGGTGGTTGATAGTGACGAGTACGCCCAGATACGCGCCGGAGATTTCTCTCCTAGGTGGTGGTGAGTGTCGCTGAGTGTAGGTGTTGTTGCTTAATGAGAAACCGTTGGGGCCAAGGTCTGCCTCTCCTCGTGTCGAGTAAAATAAGCCCAAACACGAAGGGTATCGTCCCAGAGGTTTTCGAGATAGTGTGAGGGGGGGTGAGGTAAACTTTCAAAAAGGGGGGGGGGGACATTGAACTGTTGGAGCCAAGTGATTGTTCTTGGTCCAGCAGCTTAGGAGTTTGGGGTAAGGGGGGGAGGTATTTTTTCTCGAGAGGGTTTAACGGTTAGTTCGATCTAAAACTAACCGTTTTCGAGATATTCGACTTTAATTTTTTTTCATAAATTTTCCGAATTTTTAGATATTTGATTGTATACTATGAAATTCAGTAGTCAAAATCGCATAATTTTTCGCTTTTTACAACTAGGACAAGATGCCTTATGACTTCAATAGCCAAAATTGTAAGTAAATTAACTTAACAGGTCGTACTAAGACATTGAAAGTTAAAAAAAGTAATATTTATCAAGTTTATTTTTCTTTAAAGGATATCCAAAAAAAAAAAATAGTACGGACGATGTTCTGCAGATATAATTTAAAATATCTACGTTTCAACAGCTATCCAACAAGGTATAACAATCAAAGATTTTATTGGAATTGGTGCATAAAACTTAGCTTCAACGGCAACTAAGGAGGTAAAAAATTACATTAGTTGATTACGTTTAATTTAACTCTTGGCCCCAGAAAACAAAATAAAACAATAAATAAGTACACAATAACATTTATTACTTATTACACATTTTTAAATTTCATGTTCAACATGACCACCCCTGTTTTGCACACATTTTCGCAGTCTTTTTCTCAGTCCACTTTTCACTACACCAGTTGTTAATTTGCCTCTTATTTGATTCGCCGCGTTAATTATTCTAGTTCGCAATTCTTGTACAGATGAGATCGGGTTGGGCTCACTTGTACACCAGACTTTTCATGTGCCCCATACATAAAAATCCATGGGGGTTAGGTCCGGACTTCTCGGTGGCCAGGGTATAGGCCCACCCCGCCCAATCCATTTGTTCTGGTAATTTCTATCCAACCATTCTCTGATACCTCTCCTGTAATGCGCACGGCAGCCATCATGTTGGAACCACATGTCTCGGCGCAGAGTGAGTGGCAAATCTTCTAGTAAAACATTGAGGTCTCTTCTCAGGAAATTTTTATAAAATTCCCCATTTAAATTATCAGGAAGAAAATATGGGCCAATCAAATGACTGGAAATGATACCCATCCACACGTTCAAGCTGAATCGGCGTTGTGATCCCTTAACCCTCTCCTCCCCTTAACCCTCTCCCTGTTCTTTCGGGGCCCAATAATGGACGTTATGGTAATTAGTGATTCCGTCTTTGTCAAACTTTGACTCATTCACACTCTTCCGTAGCTTAGGTGGTTATGCGACCATTAAGAGGGAAGCCAGTAAACTAAAAATAATAATTACAAAATGAAATAAAATATAAAACAATGATAACATGTTTATGGGGGGCCAATTGGGGATAAATTAAACCTCCTTTTTCTTCATAAATAGTGGACTGTATTTCTTCGTAATTTACACAATTTCTTCTTAAACTATATATACTGAGCTGACTGGTATGCCGACTGTTGACTATCGAGACTTGCTGCGCGATGCGTGAGCGCGAAGTGAGTTGAGTGTTGACTGTTGAGTAATTATGCGCAACGATGTCTTCGCTCACACCACCACTGCTGGTGTGGGGAAAGAGTACCGGGGCTATGCCCCCCAACTCTGGTGTCACTCGCCTCCCGTAACTACGGGAGGGTCTCTTGATTAACCCCACGGTTTTTATGGGGCTATTATTAATTTAATATTCGCATGTGCGTCTTGTCCTGGCTGTGTTCAACGTAGCACCCCCCCTACCCAGGCAACCTGCCCACGGCGACTCGGGGTTTGCGTTTCCTTGATCTGGGCGATCCGCCCCACCGGGTGAGACCCTTACGGGAGGCCCAGCGAGTGCGGATCAGCGTCCATGTGCGGTGGCGACGCATCCCCCTTGTCCCGGCCAAGTCACGCGGGTAAGGTTTCGCGTTGATCGCGCTAGCGTACCACGGTGCGATGCTCTTAAGGTGTTCAAAGCCTGATCTATCCGTTTTTTCGTAGATCCTCTTTGCTTGTTTGCGAATTGCCTTGTCGAGAGGCTCCACTCCCAGGTCCCCCTCAATGGTGGAATTCCGGACGTATCTAGGGGCAGCGACCATCACTCGCAGAGTGCGCGACTGAGCCGTCCTAATTTGCTTTCGACTAGCTTCGGAGGTGTAGCCGTACCAGACTGGGGCGGCGTAAAGGATTCTTGGTTTCACGTAGGTGTTATAAAGTCTCAGCTTCAGTCTGGTAGGCAAGCTGGACGTGAAGAGCGGTCTCAGTCGCACAGCTGCAATCTGCGCTTGGCGATCGGCTTTCCGTGCTTGGTGGTTGAGCGTTTGTCAATCTCCACCCCTAGATACGTGATCTTCTGCGACCATGGGATACTTTTACCGAGAATTTCGAGGTTCTCGGGATTTGGCGCCGACGGCCGAACCCATGCAAATTGCCTGGGTCTTTCCGGGATTCACTCTGAGATTCCATTTGTTTAGCCACTCCGGCAACTGGTCAACTGGCTGTGACAAGCAGCTGCCCTGCGGGACTCCTGCTTCGATCCCCCTTGTGGTGGAGGAGGCGCCTCCTATTCGAACCTGGAAGGCTCGGTCTTCCAGGAAACTCCTTATGAATTCGACGATGTATTTTGGGCAGTTTAGTCGGTTAATCTTGTATAGAAGGCCCTCGTGCCAGACCTTAAATAGCAAACGAAACTATAAATCTATATAATGGCAACAGAACATAAAATCAAACTTCTAAAACAGATAACAAAAGGAACGAGAACTATATTATTTGGTAGTAAGAGCTATGTACAATATTTTGGACTGTCGTCCGTAACAATGTTATTGAATAGGAATGATTTGATGCATAAATTGCATGAATTTTAATGAAAAATAACATTGCTTTGAAAGTAGATAAAGAATATATACGAATAAAATGATAATTACACATAAGCCGTTGTTTGAATTCTCTCCGGGGACCGCAAAGTCTATTGTCACGGTCTGTATTAATAGTCCACTTCTTAAGTCATTTATTAATCAATTAATATATGAATAACGATGCTATTGTCGTTGTGATACATAGTATGATAATATTTTTTCCGTAAGTATCTATTTTTTGTTCCGTTTGCGAAGTGATGGTATGATTGGCTCCAATATCTGAGGATGGTGTTAATTAAAAAGCCAAAGGCTTCTCTGTGAGATCCACACAATTCACCATCACGGAAAGATGTTGGGCCACGTATATTGACTAATAGTAGTCGTAAATAAAAACATTCATCATTGCTTGGATGTACTGAATAAATTCACATTGTATTTATGATGAATTGTACTTGTACCTCCATTCCACTACGCGGTAAGGACCATCATAGGTTGGTATTAAAGGTTTACGTACTGAGTCATCCCGTACAAAAAAATAATAATTTGGAAAGATCTGGATGGCGACGAAAGAACGAGAATTACGATAAGATTCGGATACTGGTTGCAATGACTTTACTTGTCTCTGTATTTCTTTTACACAATCGAAATGTTCTAATGAAGTAGTATTTTGCATGCTGTCATAACAGTTCACTAAACAATGAACTCTCGATTTGTCGAGCTTGACATCATTAGTCTGATTAGATAACCATAGCGACATATCCAATTCTCTTGCTACTGTCTCAGCGGTAAAGCCTCTGACCAAAGCGTGTATCGATCGATTATAGTTTAACAATATCTATATCTATATTCCGTTATGGGAAATGGACCTACTAATGGATATGCTCGAAACAATCAGCATTTGAAAATTAGCGACGAGCGAATAGCGACGGAACTAAAAATGATTTAATTTTAGAGAATGACATTTTTTTAATATCTTTGTAAATATTTTAGGGCACACCGCAAAATGTAAATGATTTATTGAGGGATTGACTACTGATTAAAGGAAAATTTATCGTTGTATCAAAAAACATACAAACATTTTTAACTTTATATTAAGGTATTAAAAACCTTGTTTTTCAAAATAAATGAAATCAAAATAAAAGTGAATTCTTCAAAATATGTAATGAAAAAAAATCTTAAGTAATGAAAAAAAAGGAAATCATTTATTTTACAACCCCTCATAAAATTGTCGATAATAATTTGGAATAATTATATTTTGGTTAACTAAATCTACTAGTACTCTCTTCTTATTTTCTGAGATTCCGTTACTTTTTTATAAACAGATTGTAATCTGTAATTTTCTTCCAACGATTTTGCTACCCGACTAGTAACTTTCACACATTTAAATTCATTTGCACCGTAAGGTGTTTTATAGAAAACTTTGTGGTCAGCGTCTACTTTTAAAATCTTTATATCTGGCATTTCCACACTCATTATCAGTATTTTTATTAAAATTTCTACCCATGTCAGAAGCTAGCGACTTTTATTCGTAAAAACTTCTATGATCCATTTCTACGACTTTGTAAGGAGGTCCAGTACGAATAATTGAAATGTACTGATCCGGTGTATAGATAGGGCTGATTTCAGTCTTATTGATGCTTCTTTCAATGACAGAATGCACACTGTCACCTTCGTTTTGTATGTACCCTTCACACAAGTTTAATGTAGGGATAAAACGATACCACTGAGGTATCGATACTTTTACTCGATACTGTATCGGTCGTCAAGTATCGATACTAACTGAGAATCGATCGAAAAGTATCGATACTTACTGGAATCGAGTAATTTTTTTGCAAACATTTCAAAAAAAGACCCAAGATTGTATTGTAATTATTTATTGATGGATATAACTAACAAATGTTAATGAATTATTACTACGTCTTTTTTTAATATATAAAGTTATGCAATATCGTATTTTTTTTCATAATTTTAAACAACAAGATATTTCAAAATCATATACATACATAGGTATATTAGATTCTGATGAAACTTTTCACTTTTCACAATTTCTGAAGATATACGAGGACAAACATACTTTTGAAATTTTTACACTATTACTATATAATTTTATACTATTTAGTATTTACCATATTAATATCTATCAATTAGTATATTATAAGTTTCATAACATTTAAACGGTTCAAGAGTTATTGCGGAACGAACCACACATACTGTAATACAATACAACTTATTGTAGTAACACTGGAAGTCCAATTTGCGATATGAAAAAAAAAACAACTCAACAATAATTATGAAAAAAAGTCAGGTTTAGTGATACTTCCTAAAAATATTAATTTTTCTAAGTGTTTCCCAGTAAGCCGATTTCTGGAAGCAGTAATTGTTGCCCCAGCTTTAGAAAAAAGTCTTTCGCAGGGTACAGATGTACCTACAATATTTAAATAGATACGTGCCTGTTTATATAATCCTGGGAAAACAGGTTTTAAATCCTCCCATTCCTCGAGGGGGTTTGCTTTTAAGGCACAGACAGGATTGGCCAAATAAATTGAAACCTCGTCAGTTTTCGAGGATGCACGCCTCCGCTTCTGACCAACAGCAAGTTGTTTATGATGTGACCAAAAATCAAAATCATCATTAGTGATTTCATCTTCAGACCCACTTGTTGATGCTGTCATATCTTCTTTAACAAGGTTGTTTAATTTTTGAATAGCTCTACCACAAGCATTTGGGTCTTGAAAATGAAGATTTTTGAAACGTGGATCTAAAATTGTGGCCAATGCTGCTAGTGTGTTAAATTCAATAAGACCAAATCTTTTTTTACATTCACTCAGTAATTTTCTTTGTAATTGAGAAACACATTCTATTGGTGTTGAATATTTCGTCAGTTGGGTAGTTAAACAATTTATCATTGGTATTATTTTAGATAATGTGACATAATTCTGACCCGAAGATTCCCTTGTCACAAATTCGAAAGGTTGTAACAATGGTATCAACTGTTTCAGTATTTCAATTTCATGTCCAATCACCAATTCAGGACTATCTGTAGTATCAATTATTAGTTGTGTAGCCATTTTAGACATATCTAAATACCTATCAAGCATATAATACAATGAGTTCCAGCGCGTTTTAACATCAAGAATAAATTTTTTTGTACAGCCCTCGGGAATACCACTATCAATCTGCATTTTTCTTAGTTTATCAGATTGTATAACACTGTTTTTAACCCATTTTACAATTTCTCTAACTTTATTGATAATACTAGTTATTTCAGTTGAAGTATTTTTTAATGATAAATCTACTATCAAATTTATTGTGTGTGCAAAACATGGCAAATGTTTTGCGTCACCAAGAGTCCTTTTCATTGCGGCAACCATGTTAGCGCCATTGTCTGTAACAGCACAAGTTACTTTAGATAATGGTATTTTCCAATCTTCGAGAATGTCGCCAAATACTTCAGAAATGTACTCTGCTCTATGATTTGTATGGAGTTCCCTGGTAGCTATATTCGAGCTGGTAAGGACAGTTTTCTCTAAAAAATGCACTGTTACACCCAAAAAGCTCTTTTCATTCATTGTTTCTGTCCATATATCAAGAGTCACACATAACTCGGTAGCATTAGATATTCTTGAAGTATATCCAACCTTCACAGCATCATACTTGTCACAGAGCAGCTTTTTAAAGTGTGTTGATGAAGGTACTTTGTAATAAGGAGCCAATTCCTTCATTAATTTCAAAAATCCTTCTCCTTCAACAACATTGAAAGGCCGCATATCCTTGCATATAAAATACAAAATACACATATTTATATTATTATATTTCATGCCACCCTCTGAAACAATGTGAATTTCATATTATAATTAAATACTTAAAATCAAACATGATTTCTTTTGGTGTAGGTACTTACTTTTTTGTGAAGCAATGTTGTCAAACATATATTTTAAGGTATTATCACCACGTATTTGATGCAGATGGTCAGAGTCAGAATGTGCATAAATATTAGATTTAGATCCTATAGATGCTGATGTTGATGCTTCAGGAGAATCAGTAACTATTTCTTTAGTTTGACTTTCAACTTCTGCAACATCATCATTTTCCTTTTTCTGCCTCCTAAATATAATTAAAATAAGACTTAATTTTCATACTATCAATCAGTAATATAAGACCTATTCTAGTTATATACTGTATTAACTATTTTTGACTATAATGTAATATGGCATATAATATATACCATATTATATGAAAACTCAATTGAATTTAAACAATAAAGTAAATAACATTCACACAACACAAGCATAATTGCTTCGTTACTTATGATGAACCTAAGTTATATGTGTATAATTTATGTAAATTTCGTATTTACTTACACTGAAATCTTGTTGGTATCATTAACAGGTGCATTGTAGTCAGGGTGACTTTTTAAATGCTTGTGCAAATTAGAAGTATTGCCACAAAACCGCACTGTTTTAAAACATCTTTTGCAGCTTGCAGTTTTGTCATCATTTTTAGTAAAATTTATCCACACAGTTGACTTTGGAGGCCCCATTTTGTTTCTTGAAATTGTGGTTTGAATTTTGAAATGAGAGTCTAGATGTCAATAATAATTGTCATTAACGTCAAAATATGGCGGCAAGCGACGCTGACTGACAGATAATAATTGGGGCATAGACGAACAAGCTAGCCAACTAGTCCAACTACACAAAACTTAATAAAAGTGTGTGCGTTCTACGGTCGGTGCGGTGGTTCCACATGGTTCCTTCAGTGGTATAAAAGCATAAAAATGTGAAAAAAAATCATACTGATAAAAGTACTTTTGACCGATATTACTCGATACTTTATGACAAAATATCGTTACTAAAATTACTCGGTATCGGTGAAAAAGTATCGAGTACATACTTGTATTTACTAGTATCGTTTCATCCCTAGTTTAATGTACAGCATGAGAATTTCCAAACAACAACTATCACAATTGATTCCAGAAGTCTTTTTAGCTCTCTTCAATAGATTGAAAGATATTTACCTAAAGGTATGTTAAGTAGGTAATATTTTGTAGCTGTAGTTACAAAAAGTTTAAGTATACTAACTTTTATAATAGTAATAATAATAAAGGCGTAGGGATGTGACGACCCCATCGCCCCCGGATGGCATATCTACAATAGATATCCCAACCGTGCAGTCAGTCACCCCGCAGGGCACCTTGTGGCGAGGTGTCGGGGAGTAGCGACCCCGCGGGAACCGAGCGCTCCCGAGGGAGGCCCCTGTCCTCACCTCCGGACTGTCCCAGTGGCAGTTCGGAGTGAACAATGACGAGGTTCAGGATCCCCCACCTCTGGCTTGCCTTTGTTGGCCGTCCAGAGTGGAGCCGCCAGAGCTATATGCTCGGGGGTGGAAGTGTCTAATGGCGTAATAGCGGGGAAACCCGCTCCGGGCCTGCGGGCCCGCGATGGTGAAACCGGTGCCGCACCTCTCTACACCCCTAGCCGTTCAGCTGATGTTGCCCCCTTGTTGCCACTATCGGTAACCTTTTTGGGAGCCCATCGACCGAACTGGCGAGTCACCGTCTGCCATAATTTTCAATTTTTAATATTGAAAAGGCAGACGTCCATAGTCCCCATAGAACCAATATACCAGTCCATCTAACACCCCCTTCCATAACCCAGTTTTATTCATTTCCATTTTTATACAATAGTCCTACATTGGCCGCGGACTGCCCAGGGCTGTATCTCTATAGTGCAGTCATGGGCAGGCTGCGGCTGGTGTCCCACAACACATTAAATTCTCTAAAGGGCCTCTGCGTGTTGGACCTGTGTCCCCACGTAAGCCTTCCAAAGGACCGGGTATCTTCCTTCTGGTGGTACCCGTGTATTATGGAGAGAGACATAATATTAATAAATCTTTAATTCAGACACCAATATCCATACATAATATAAAACACTTACATTTACAATTTGGCATATTATATTTGGGACATTTAACAACATTTAACTTGAATTTATTTATCAGTACCTATAAAAAACAATTGAACTATTTACGGTTCCTACCTAAATGAACACACAACCAATACCTGAGAATGGGACTGTTCAAGCACTCGGAGAGCGTATTTATGATTTTGTTATTAGAGGAGCGTATACGTGACCAAAAAGATGCTATTCGCAATCTAATAATATACCTACTAGTCCTAGGCGTTATGGCAAAATCTTGCCCTGAAGCTGCACTTTGCGAAGAAAGCAAGCCGCTTTGCACAGTGATACTAGGGACCAAAATAAACGATTTGACTCGCAGCACTGAAAGTTTCGTCAATTGGGAACCGAGATGGCGCCACTTGTTTGAAAAAATATTTACCGCACCGATTTCGATAAATTTGGTGTCAGATAAAAGGTAAATTTATATTCTATTATAAAAAAAATACGATTGCGAAAACACGACTTTTGAAATGTCCAAATATTAGCTTTGTTTGGAAACATACTGAATTAATTGAGGGTTTTTGCTGGTTTAAGAAAGAAAATAATTGTTCTATGGGACATGGTTATACAAACTCATACTGAAACTTTGTAGTAATATAGCTTAGACATCAGAATGTTGCAATAATTTTTCCAAATTCTTACGGAAACAATGTCCCGGCAGAACGCTAGTTTTATCATATTTAAAATAAAGTCGGGTTGTTGGAGCAGCAGCAGCAGCAGCAGCTCTCACTACAGTGTTGTCTAATATACGTATGTAACTGGAGTTAGATGGTTGTGTGTCCATACTGGTAGTAAACTCATGTTGTTTGGCTTCTTTTATGTCTGATTCTACTAGTATAATGTATGTGTTGGAATCCGACAGGGGTTGAATTGCTTCTTGAATGTTGGTATGTGTTCGTGTAGTTGAATAACTGGAGGTTGATGGCTGTGAGTACATACTGGTAGTAGTCGGTTGTTCAGCTTCTATGTCTGGAAGAATGTAGAATGTGTTGGAATCAGGCAGAGGTTGAATTGCTTCTTGTGACTGTGTTTGTGTGCTGTACCCACTGAAACTTGGTACTAAATCACAATAGTCATCAGTATTATTGCTCATACTAAAGCCAGTTCGCATGTGTGAAAGATTTTCAATCTCATATTTATAAATTAGATTTTGTATATCTAATTTTAATCTGCTTTGAAGCATGGGCCGTAATTTAGCTGCTACGAAATTTCCTTAAGCTGTAATGTCATCGTTAGATAACGCAAATATTTATTTTTAGAAACATATTCTTATAGCTAACTAGGTTTCCACCCGCGGCTTCGCCCGCGCTGTCAAAGAAAAACCCGCATAGTTCCCGTTCCCGTGGGATTTCCGGGATTGCGTCATTTTCCCGGGATAAAAAGTAGCCTATGTCCTTTCTCGGGTATCAAAATATCTCCATACCAAATTTCATGAAAATTGGTTCAGTACTTTAGGCGTGATTGAGTAACAGACAGACAGACAGAGTTACTTTCGCATTTATAATATTAGTATGGATAATAAAATATGATGACATCAATCAACTATCAAACTATTCATGAGGTTCATAAAACTTATTCTGGCTACATTTTTTGGTAACTATCATTGGTATTTTTTATAGATAAAACCCTATTTTACTTATCTAATGTAATCTTCAGTTCTTTATGTGAAATTGAGTGAAGCAAGGGTAAGCACACAGGAACACTTTACAAGTCGTGCATGAAAACTTGCTTCTTACGTTATTTGTCTTTGTGCTACACAAGCGGCATCTGCGTGGAGTGTCTGCCTTATCTATCTATCTATCTAGTGTTTTCCAACATCTTGATAACGAATATCATCTTGCACTCCTTTAACTTTCTGATAGCTGGTACTCCACAGTCCCGGCCTTGCAGTCCAAAACTCTGGTATGCGAGAGCTGACGCTGATTGCTGCTAATTCACCTTGTCCTTCCTCCATCTTACATGTAACATCTCGATCTGAGTCGCGTTTCTATCGTCGGCGTCGGTTCCGTAGCTGGGGCTGCGACTTGTTTTCCCGACATAGGAAACATGGCGAGTTGATATCTTCTCACGTCACGTCACGTCACGTATCGTATCAGGTAGGGATCACGTCGGGGTCACCAATGTTAAGTAGCGTGTATGTATGTTTACTGTGTATGTGATTAAAGGAACAATGATACAAGTGAAACACTCGGACGTTAGATATCAAATGGTTTTATTAACTGAGTTATAATACAACGCACATTCACACTTTGCGGTGTCATCATTTCCACACTTTCATAGTACGTGTCACCACACATTCGTCACACTACAAACACTGGATATTGTAAATTGTTAAGTTATCACGCGCGTGGCTCTAAAATTACTATTTTTAATAATTTTATTTCGCGGAGCCCATGTTGTTCGTGTATAGTCTAGGTGAGTACTCAGAGAGAGAGAGGTATAGGTTGTCCGGTATGCACAAATCTTCAGGTAATAAATCCTGGCATCTTGATGCATCGATCTTCCTCTCGCCATTCTCAAGGGTTAAGTCAATTAAGCAACAATTCAGAATTGTCGTCATTGAATGCTGGAACATACAGAAGGGCAAGGCCACCGGCCACCAATGTTCTTATGTTGGTTAAATAGGCCAACATGCGTAAATAAACATTCGTCGGAAAATAACACGTTTCCTTCGGTATTATTTAGTATCTAGTTGCAAAATCTCGGTCCATGATCAACGGCGGTTAATTCCTGTGATTTCCTGAAGTGATACGGATGTAATCCAGCCTTATTAACAATCTTCCAGGCACAGGACTGGCTGATATTAAATCGTCGCGTCATTCGTACTCCGTCAAGGATCCTCTTCAAAATAGCTAGTACATCGTCGAAAACATTTTGTGACAACACCGGTCGTCCTCGTCCTGTGCTGTGGGACGGTGCGTGAATGAACCGTAATTAAGTAAATGCCACTTATGACCGGGATGGCGAGGAATGACGATAATAATGTCGTGATAAGACTTCTCACGACAATATCACGACTGCTTTGTCACGACGGCCAGTCGCTGTCGCAGCCCACCTCAAGCGATGGCAACGATAGACGTGGCTGTTATTTATTATTCACTATAATTAAAATCTGATTCCAAATACCCCACACCCATTCATCTGAACTGCTGGAGTCTTCAGCCGAATCTGAATCAGACACATGTATAATAAAACTTTCGTTTTGCGTCAGAATTCTATATTTTTTATTTTTCTTTGACTCTTCAATATGAAAGATATGATTTACTATCTTATTCCATTCTTTTGCGGTTATGCTGTCAAATCACTCTTTTATTAAACTTGCCATTTCAGGTACATTTTTTCTTGATATATTTCTACTCGCCACTTTTCGTTTTGCTGTACTCCAAATAAGCTCAAACCGATTGAGGTCGCAATGGTACGGTGGAAGTCGTAGTACCTCATGGCCATTGGCCACGTTCTTTAAGAATTTGATCAGCTTTTTAAATTGGTTCTTGTTTATCCTTATGAACCAAACAGCATTTCCTCTCTTATCTGATCGTCTTCAAATGAAATACAAGGTGGACCAAAAGAAATCATCCGATGTTGTTTGGCTCTCATTTTTTTTTCTAAATGAAAAACTTCGATTCTGTTTTTTGATTATGTTTATTTGAACCTTTACAATTTTATTGGTTAAGTCGAGAAGATGATATCGGCCAAATGGGCGCCGTCACAATTGATTGCCATACGGGCTCGTTTTATGGCATTTCTCATCACTTCAGCGAGAACTTCGGGCGACAAATTCTCGCACTCGTGTCTAATGTTGTCCTTGAGGGCTTCCAAAGTCTCAGGCTTGTTCATGTAAACACGGGACTTCAAAAAACCCCACAAAAAAAGTCTGGAACGGTTAAATCGGGCGATCTTGCGGGGAGCATATGTGGTTCCAACCAAAGACTACTATGTATATACGGACATAGACAGGCAAGTCAGCCATTTTTTTTAAACTTGAATACACTGCCATCTCGTTTCCAGCTGCCGAAACTTTTGAAATCTATATAGCTATACGCACTAGGTGGTACGTATCTATTCTATACATTTCTGTTTGGTAGGTACTTGGTATTCATGGTGGAAAATCTCGATTCTGACGCCAAATTAAAACTTAATGGCTTTTTTGCACAAAATTAAATATAAATACGTATGCAACAAAAAAACTGAAAAAAATTGGCGCCACAACCGAGAAGTTCCACCAAAGAAATGAGAAGTAATAAAGAAACCAGTATTTTTAAATAATTTATTGCAAATAAACAACAAAATTATACATTTAATGTCATATCATTTTGCCTTTTCCTCTTCCTTCCTTTATTTTTCAAGTAGTGCCTGTTTGCTTTAACTTTCATAGGGTCATTATTATCCCAAAAGGTAACTTTGCCAGCGAGAATATTGTTGATTTCTTTGCACCAAGCATGAATAAAGAACATTGTACTTTTATTTATAATGTACTCACACAATGCCTCCTTGTGTCTTGTGCAAGTTAAAAAGGTGTTAGTACAAATGTTCACACTGACTATCAGCTTTATATAATTTAATAAATTTTTTTTATTTGCATTTTCTTTGAGAATTTCAATACAAATATGTTCTACTTGGGCAAAAAAATCAAACAGTGCTCTTGTAGGATAGCACAACCAGTTTTTACCCTCATATTCTTTCATTTTTATAAATTTGTGGAAAGTTTGTAATTCCTTTTCTTCCATATTATTGGTGCAAGTGCCGCAGTTTTTATATATATATTTTTTTGCAAGTCGTGCTATCCATCCACTGCAATATCCTATTGCTGCGCTTCTCTCAACATGTTCGGGAGTTTTGCTCATTATTAATTTATCTGTATTTATGTACTCTATACATAAATGATCATTATTAATTTCATCTTCACATTCAGCTGATATCATGTTGTCTACAGGTTTCATTAAAAAATGTTTCAATGATTGTAAACATACACTGTCGTCTTTTTCACAGTTTGAACCAACTGAATGTGAAGATGAAATATTATTAATTAATAATGTTTTGTAAGCTGCTTCAAATGCAGACGAAGTAGGCATAATATTGCTGCAACCGTGAGCTCGAATTGCCCCAAAAAAATTCTCCAAAGCATCCTGATTAAAGTTGCGCAGCAATAGTGAGTTTGTACCTTTGGAGCTTAAATATTTAGCAACTGCTTTAAACCCCTCTATAGTTTTGACCCAGCTAGATAATGAAGGCACTACTCCTTGATTATATCCATTTATAAATTGCATTGATTTAAGAATTGGCAAACTTTCGTTCCACAATTTGTGGTGAGGTGAGGTTGGAGTTACGGCAGACCTATAGATTTTTCCTTCCCTCACTTGGCTGTAACTTCCATTGACACTGTCAAAAAAGTCGTCGAAAAACATCAATAAATCTGCTGTGTCCAAGCAATCTTTGTCAGTTGCCCCCGATTCTGTAATGAAACAAAAATATTTATATAATAATTTTGACCTACTTTACGTAAGCATTGGAGGTCGCTGTTTTGGAATGGAATCAATAATCATCTTAAAAAGCTTATAAGAAAGGTTCTGAGAGAACTAAAATCCGATTTTTATGTGATGAACTCAACTGATAGATGTATTTTGTAGGTAAACTCTTTATATTCACAGACATAATTATACAATATCAGTTTAGACATATTATATAAAAGTCAAGCATAATTATCTCTAAGAGATTTATTTTTTATTTAACTTTATTAGGAAGACCAACAGGTGTACAAGTACCTACTATAAATAATGATATAGATAGTAAGTATGCATGTTTATTAGGGGTAACGTATTTTTCTATGGAATAAAGAAATCAGTTTATTACAAACCAGTTCAGTAGGTTAAATGATTACACTCTTTTCGTACGACACCCACAGGAAGAATTGTGATGGACCGTTATAAGTTTTACCGTGTGTCCGATTCAAAATAGATCCACCCTATGTCTTCCAATATTTGTCGTAACAGCTGTGTTCTACTTAACACCCATAATGCGTGGAGATTATAGCTAGACCCTAAAAGGTATGATCACCTTCGGGACCGTGCCCAGCAGTGGATTATTGGCTAATGATTCTAAGCCACAACCACACAGCAATCAGAAGATAGCATTAGATTAATGTTTAATATGTATTAAAATGATAAATACCTGCCATGAATCCAATGGCTACTCCAACAGACTTGCTGAATACTTGGGTGCAGTGTTTTACCCTCATCTTCGGGATTTTGTCCGGCAACACGTGTTGGGCTGTTAATTTTGGCACCAGCCTGACGCCTTTATACCCAGGGGCTCTATTGTACAAGGCCACAATGTGGTCCCATTTTGCGATGCATTCCTTACCCTTCATTTTGAATTTTAAATTTTTAGAGATTAAATTATTTCTGACCCCTTTTATCAGATGTGGTGGATCAAAAATATGATATATTTTTATATCGCCCACTTCGAAAAATTCTTCTTTGATTTCTTGTCCATTTCGTATGTATTTTTGCTTTGTTTCATTTTTTAATTTGTTGATCGCTGCAATGTTGGAGGCACCTTGATCGCAAACAGTTGCGCAAATTTTTAGGCCCGTTTCGTGAACTTTTTCGACCACTGTTTTTATTTGGTTTTTTAAATCAACCGCCTTTGTGCTTCCACTGCAATAATAAAAAGCCAGGGGTTGCTTATATTTTTTTATGACTCCTCTGATCATAAACACCAAAACATGATCACAATACTCAGTTGTGCATGTTTTACCATCATCTACAAACCCAGTCAACTTGCAATTTTTTTGTCATATGACACACCTGGTCCGATTGCCATCTCGTCAAATAATAAGGCACAATATTTATGCGATTCGGGCATCTTATTAACTTTCTTTTTTAAATGTTCAAAAATAATGTCATTAATTCCAGTTGTCAATGAAATTTTTGACAGCAAATTTTGTAGGGTTCTCCTGCTAGGTAGCACACACAATTTGCTCAGTAATCGATATGATTTTGGTGATGGTTTGTACAAAGACAATGCTAATATTTTTTCATCTAATGTGAATCTTCTTCCACGTTTTTTCTTCCCACTTTGTGTGACTTGCATTTGGCAAAATATCTTTGCAGTCGATGACATTTTCTTTGAAATGATGCCAAAAGCTGCTGTTTTTGTAATTTTTTTGGCCAGGATATATTTATTTTTGAAAGCAGCCTTTGTCTTCTCAGACTTTTTCAATTGCTTGAGAAGCTTTTTATATTCTTGGTGTTGCGCCAAAGATACACCCATATCTGTAAAGTACATTATAATACTTTTATTTTATTTATTTATAAAGAGAATAAACATTTTTCATATTTGAACGTTTAACTTATACAATAAATGCTTTAGTTGTTTTTTAAATATGACTTATAGCCAAAAATATGACATAAACAGTCTAACAACTATTTTCTGTTACATCATTTTTGGACAGTTAGCATCAAAATTGAATGATTTCCTTCCAATCAGCCTATGTAATTCTTTATTATTTAAGTCATACCTTTTAAGCGTATTTTCTTTTGCAGCTTACTGCATTTGGAATTAAGTACTTTAAATTGTTTTGGTTCTCCTTGTGTCTCCTCGTTAATCTGTCCTGGTCCTGAAAAATAAATTTTAATTTATTATTTTATGCCACCGTCAACATGTACGGTTCATCAAAATAATAGGGAGTCCCATGAAGTATAAAGAAAGTCCCAAATTGTTTAAACGTTTTATCGCGGCGTCATGCAGGGGGGGCTGGCAAAGCGTTGTCATAAAGCTTTGATAACTATGTTCAGTAGAGAAAGGTACTAACCTGATATTAGATTATCTGCCTGAATCTTTTGAGAATCTGATGTAGCAGGTTGGATATGTTCCGTAGGTTTGTCTTCAACGAGGTGTTCTTGTAGACCTGAAAATATATATATATCTTATTTTAAGTTAATATCTAAGTAGCACATTGCCGGGCTATTAAAATTGCTAATATTATAACTAGTAGAACCCTGTGGAGCCTTTTTATTCAAAGTTTTAGGGTACTATAAATTTATTACTATATTTTATTTTATTTATTTGGGATAACAAACAGTGAAGTATTTATTGATAGTTACATTGTGTAAAAAAAAATACATTAGGTTAATGCTTAACCAACTACATTATCCAAAGATTACTAAAATTAAAATGTTGAAGTTATAGGAATTTGTCAGTGTTTATGTTGTTACTAAAGTTGTATTCGACAATGTCTCAAGGACTGAACTTCGAAATCTGTTTGTAGTTAGCGGAAATATATTGGTATTCATAAATTTACTATTGTTGGATTCTAGCATTTTGCGCAAAGGTGCACGCGCACCGGCATTTGTCCGGCACCTCGCGGTGTAGTACAGCCTGCGCGCACGCACTAGTATGTATGTAGCCTATGTTGTTGATCAAGTCTGTACACTTATATTTGTTATGACAAAGACCGTGCAGGAACATTGCCGAAAGAAGAGTGTGCCTGGACTGTAGTTTAATCATCTTATGCTTACATATAAAAGTGCGTCATATGAGATTTTTGGCTCTGTAGCATCGATGATGCACTGTATGAAGAAATTATAAAGGGACTCTAATTTAATATTGCATCTTATAGTTTATTCAAAAACTATTTGGTCCAGTTATTTTAGAATCTAGAGTAAAAGCAGGACTTTGTCACTCAAAGCTATGATTAGTATATTCAGCGGAGAAAGATACTAACCTGACATTAGACTATCTGCCTGAAACTTTTGAGAACCTGATGTGGCAGGTTGGATATGCTCCATTGGTTTGTCTTCAACAAGGTGTTCTCCTAGACCTGAAAATATAAATTTATTTTAGGTTTAGGCAATATTGACATAACATCTATATAATATTAAGTTGCTTAGTGATATTTATTGTATATGTAAATTATTACCTGGTATGTGTATTTTTAAATTATTACCTGGTATGTGCAGAACAGGAATTGCCAATTTGCATAGTCTGTTCTTTGGATATAAATGGACATTTTCAAAATGTTTACGACAAACACGTCTATTGTTATAGACAGAAATAGGGTCAGATGATTTTATTTCTCCACCGATGTTGGAAATCCAAGTTTTGAACTTGTCTGCATTTGTTTCCGGATGCGGAAATCGATGTAGAGGCATACCTGAAAATGAAATAATGAAATTGTTTCAAATAAATAAATGCAAATTTGAAATTACTATTACATGCAGTACCTATTAGTAAAATGACATATTTAAATACCCCAAAAATAACCCACTGACCTGACCAAAGAAAGGTGAGGCAACGGAATGGCTATTTATATGCCCATCTGAAAGCATGGATTGTGTAACTTTTAGGAAACTGGGTCATCAGGTTCTCTTGTCCTAGCCAGCTCGAAGCAACATTACAAATAAACATGTTGTTTGTCCGTACGGAATTCAAACCCACAACCTCTAGTTTAAGAGTCCTAGGCTCTAACCGCTACACCACTTAGGTAGTCTAACCTGGTATTTTAACAACTCAATTTGGTCTGTATTTATCTAGCTATAATAGGTAGATACTTACCATCTTCTATAGTCACTGGACATCCAGGTACACAGCAAGATTTCTGTGACATGATTGCAGTTCACTGTTCACAATTATGGGTCCAAACTGGCCTATGCTCACAGTAACTTCACAAGTTCTTGTTCTTCCGAAACGACGACGGAGGACGGTTGTCAACTCAACGCGGACGTACGAAGCAGTGTTTTACGCGGCACAGCAACACGGAGGAACGAATGTTCAACTCAACGCGGAGAGACACACGGAAAACCACCAGAACTTATTGCAAAAAAGAAAATGCGCAAGAGCAAAACACGATGTTGTGCAAACAAGACACATTCGCCATTTGCAATTTATCTAGTAGTGTTGCCATTATACAAAATAACATTTTCCCCTTTCTAATAATTGACACCTGTAAAAAAACATAATAATATACAATTAGGAAATGAAAAAATTCTCCAAAAAGTTTTATTTCATGTCTGTTAAATTGCATTTAGTGATAGATTGTTTCTCATTTGTCGTAATTTTTTTTTTATTTACTAGTGACCTCGTAGTAAACTCCCCAAATAATGGCTAAATATTTTAGTGTAGCAAAACTCAATTTTTAGTACAAAAAGCTGAAGTACAGATGGCGCTGTTCAGATTTAAAAATGGATTTTTTAATTAATTCTAAGTTGCCATAGCATGGTTCCAACAGTATCCTAATTCGTCGAATTGCGGCAGAAAAAACTCAGTTGTACGGAGTGTATTAGGAGACGAATTAAAACAACGGGATCATGATTAAGACTGAACGTTTATTCATATTAATTATTGTTTAAAAAGCATTATAATGGGGTTACACGTGTACATAATAAATGATGCAACAATTAGAGATAATGTACTAAATACTTATAAAGCATTTGGTACAAATCCACATTCTGATCCTGTATGTACAAAAATGAATCTCTTACCTGTGGAAATATTATCAATAGCAACTTAAGTTGAAGGACCCTGCCATTACTTTTTTGGTCTATAATTCTGATGAATATAAGTCTCATCTAGATAAATTATTTTCTTCCCTTGCTTATTGCTATCGCTTTGCAGTAATTGACCTCAAGAACCTATGTCGCCAAGTTGCGATATGATAGCATTCTACGAGTACCTACAGAACGTTGGACGTTGGTTTGTTATGTGTGAAAACAAACCCATTTGATAATAAAGGCTCCTTAGAGGGCACTTCCTTCTTTACAATATAATATTCATTGATTTTGTTTCTAATTGCTTAAATATCGAAACAGTCCAAATTTCATACTGTTTGTTTTATGAAGGCGTTTTACCAGGGGTGCTGAAAACCCGCTGGTTTCCTTTTCCTTCATTATATTTTTTTCAGTTTTGAAACACTAATTTCTGGAAATAATAAATTTTTCATTCATTCGTATAAGCGTTCCAACCTTTTTAAAAGGGAAAGGAGATTGCCCAAGTGACTATGGCACTTGGTATCGCAATCAAACTTATTGTGTCAAGATGAAATATAGCTCAATTTAAAGCTTGATGTTAGTTCTTTTAGAAACGATTAAAGTTTTTATGTAAATAAGCCGCAGTTCGCGACAATAAAAATAAAACAATAGTTTTATTCAACACTTAAAAAAAATACTTTATCGAGTCTAAACTAACGATGAACATAAGTTTTACATTTATTAAATAGGTAATAATTTAATTTACAAGACAAATGTGAAAAGTAAATCGTAATAAACATTATTTCAAAATAAATAACGTCGAACAATGCGTCGAACACATTCATTTCAAATAGAAACTATGACATATGACCCTTGGAAGAGAGATAGATATATGTATCAAAACAAAAACTCTTACTTTTATTTATATTTATTCGGTATAATTACGACTTAATAGTGATAAATATGATCATTATAAATACAAATAGGAATTAAGAATATCACGAACACGTGACACAACCAGTATTTTACCGATTCCATACGTGGTCATACATGTTTCAAAACACAAACTTTTACTATTATTTCAATTTATCCGGTATAATTAAGACTTAATAGTGATACATATGATCATTATAAATACAAATAGGAATTAACAATATCACGAATACGTGGCACAACTAAAATTTTACCGATACCACCCGTGTTCATTCTCCTTTCAATGACGTGGTGTCAGTAAGTAAATAGTAAGGGCAGCCGTACACGGACCGCTTCAACGGACGGTTCGGACGGACGGCTTGACTGCGCGGTGAACTATGGACTTTCATTCAATGCGGTACACGGCCTGCTTGAGCCGTCGCAACCGTTTCAAACTGTCAACTGCGCGGTTCACGGGCGTAGCCAGGTTTTAGTATCGGGGGGGGGGGGGGGGGTGTTCAAGAAAATAAAACGAATAAAAGTACATAAAATAGCCGTTTATTCATAAGAACAATATTGAATATGCAATAAACAGATTCAGAGAAAACTTCTGGAGTGGAAGGAATCGTCGAAGACCTTTTTGAAGCAGGGGTACAATGTAGGCTAAATAAAAAAATTACGTTCAGTTATACCT
The DNA here is from genome assembly GCA_907164665.1 of Colias nastes. Lineage (NCBI taxonomy): Eukaryota > Metazoa > Arthropoda > Insecta > Lepidoptera > Pieridae > Colias > Colias nastes. Next base: position 22,252 of record CAJQZM010036642.1, read on the forward strand.
AGGTACGCGTTATAGAATTAATCTTCTGTTCTTCTTTTTAAATATATCCACTACTTAATTTGTATCAATTTCTATCCTATCTTCATGAGAGCCAAGCCATTCAGTCTGTTTTCACCCGTTGTGTTCTGCAAGTAAATTTTAAGCCTTCTTAGACTTGAAAAAGACCTTTCTGGGGTAGCAGTGGAAACAGGTAACGTAGCCAGTTTGATCGCACTTATCTAAGCATTCCAAAGCTGATTTTGGACTAGGTGAGAATCATAGCTGCTTTCCACACTTGCAAGTTCTGCTTTGACGACAGATGTACTTTTTTCAGGCAGCACTTCCGAATACATACAAAATGCCTCTTCAATTTTACAACCGTTCGCAAAATTTGACGGCAACACACCACACAGTGCCGATACTATTTTACGCTGTTTTGTAAATCTCTCAATTAATTGTTGAATTGTATGGTCGAGAAAAGGGATGAATTAATTTATTTTGTAATATGTGGATATATCCGACGCAGGAATGTTAGAGCGATTTAAATGCCTCCCGACGAGACATTGTTCGCGAGATGAGGTCCGCCGAGTCCTAGCTGGTTAAGGCATCTGGTAGCAAGGAAAGGCGCGCTTGCGGTACCGAAGGTAGGTTTAGCTCAAATGCCTTGCCTTAAGCTGTTGGGATGGGTTATCGCGCCATATTATTCGCTGTAAATACCTATCATCGGGATGCACGAGTATCAGCCGGTACATCTTCTCCACTTGTGCTTATGGACGCTAACTGGCATGTGGTACCATGGGTACAGACGCATAAACATTTCAGCCGTTTCTCTACAGGCTTCCGAAGTATTTTTTTCCCAGAACCAGCAGCTTGCAGAATTACAGAAAATCGGAATATCAAATTTTCGTCAATACGAGTTATTCTTACCGACCTTATAGTCAACAAATGTCTGGCTGTATTTCCATCGTTCGTGGTACCAAATCCCTGTAAAACGAAAAAGTAGGTATTCAAGAAGTCCAAATTAATTAACACTTCTAAAATTACAGTTACTAATACTTACAACCAGTTGCAGAAAAGATCTTTAACTTTTAAAGCTGTCATTAAATGCTAATCTTCCATTAACTTGTTGCAGAAAGCAACATTAGATTCGATTTTAATGGTTCTTTAGTTTTAATTAATAGAAGTGTCAAACGAGCCAATCTGTCACATTTTTAGTTGCACAAAGCG
>CAJQZM010036643.1:9979-71635 GCA_907164665.1 Colias nastes
CCTTCAAACTTTCCAACTGCACTAAGTGGACGCGAACTGGCGCAATGTTTCTGTTATAGTTAAGATAATGGAAGTATTGATTTTTATGAATGAAAATATCTATTTAGTCGAGATAATATTGCAACTTGGTAAACACAATTTATAATCATATGGAATATGGTTATAGAAATTAAAAAAAATCTGTGCTATAAACTATATACATTAATAAACTAAAATATCAGATAGAGTTATACCCAAGAGAAAGAAGAGAAAGTGGGCTATTATACATATCATGTACTATATACTATAATACATATTTAAAACATTAAATATGTGTAGATTTTGTTTTATATATACGAAATACGACAAAGTAATGTTAACCACTCAATGTTTCTCTTCAGTAACTTTGTAACTTCCCTAACGTTTACAATTTGAACTTCCAATAAATATATTTTCTTCGCATAAAGTCCTCAACGTTGATTCACTTAATGATTACAAACTAACTACCAAGAACGGGTATAGATAAAACTTTAGAACTATTATGGCTGGAGGCATCCGAAGCTTCTTAAAGGATTGCTCAAATCGCTTTACTTGTCAGAAGAAATTCCACTTTGAATGGGGCAGATAAAAGAGTTTTAGGTTAAGGGCTCTTCTGTTTCAAGGACAGTGTTTTTGGGATCGATTTTAATCTGAGGAAAAGATATGTGATATGTATTTTTATTAAGGTTCAAATGGGACTCGTGAACTAAAGCAGTATGTTACAACAACGTCTTAGTTGTAGAGCTCATCGTCAACTCAGTGATGATAGATTTAATGCTCTATTAAGCAATTTTGTATTTGTAGATTTCGTGAATCTTAACCTAAATACAAATAGAATTTTCCTGGATTTTTTTGTAATGAAAATCGTTATTAAAAAGCTTATCGAAGAGTAAGAATTTAGTTTTAAGAGTTTTTCTTTCTAAAAAAAGTTAAAACATACATTGTATAATATACTAGGTACTTATTGTATATTTTCCATTTCCATTTCATAAAGATAGGATAAGCTATTTTTTGTGTGTATGTTTAAAATGTAGGATGAAAGAAGGAATAGGTTAGAGTACTATGTTTATATATGTATGTATGATACGAATCGATATAACATCTTCATATTATTTATAAAAAAGATCCTATATTCATGGAAGATATAATTTTTATATAAGTCAAATTTATAATTTATTATTATTTAGAGGTAAAAAGATGTTCATTCAGCTCTCCATTTAGTAATTTAATTTTATATAACACAATAATTTGTTACGAGTAGACATTTTTACAATATCATAGGTTTTAATGATGTAGTTAGGGGATCCTTAACAAGACATTTAAAGGACAACTCTAGCGTCATTACATTTGTCTCAGGCTCTATTAATTTAACTTATAATGAGCGTATTTTTCCTAGTTTTAATTAACGCTGTTCGCTAGTTTCGCTAATCAGAACTTACTACATAAGAGATTTATACGTTCTAGAAATTGTATGTTCTTGTGGTATATAAAATGTATGACTAGTTATGCTATGCGGTTTCATGCACAGTTAGCACCACGATTAAGTATTCTTATTGCTTACTGAATTAAATTTTCTTTCTTTCTATCTTTCTTTCTTATGTGATTCTGTGTATCTATATAGTATATAAATTAATATTCTTTTGAAAGCACATGAAGCTGCGAGGTTCAGCTAGTATATGGATAATTTAATCAATTAAATTCAAATTTGACTGACCGGTTGGACCCTGCTTTCCAAACCAGAAGTCGTGGGTTCGATTCCCACCCAGGGCAAATATTTGTTTGTTGAACATAGATATTTGCTCTATGTCTGGGTGTTAATTATCTATATAAGTATTTATTTAAAATTATATATGTATGTTTATAAGCCATCTGGTTTCCATAACACAAGCTAAAGCTTAGTATGGGATCAGATCGTGCTGTGTGAAAATTGTCCTGAAATATTTATTATTTCTTTAAAAATTTTCGGAACATGGCAGTACTGGGTTGCCACAATTTTAACCAACGTCACGTTGTTAATAGTTTTACACTTCAAAGGTTATTTAGAAGTTCAAACTAAATTCATTTATAAATGCGTCGATGGATATAAAAAATTGTCATTTTATTCATCGGCCCTGTTAGATAAAATGGTCTACAAAAGGCTTTCCTGACCGGAAATAAGTACTTTTTTGTACAATCATGTAACAGATACGGCCTTATTTTTATAGCGCAAATATTACTGTGTCAATCTAGGCTTGAATTATATTACTGGTTGAAACTTGAAGCATTGTCTTCATCATGTCTTTTTATCTATGTAAAATAATTTTTGGAATCAGTTCAGCAGTTTCTGAGATTAGCGCACTCAAACAAACAAATTGTTCAAAATTATTTTATTATTATTTGTAGAAAACTTAAAAGTTTAAAACACATACTTATCTATTAAAAAATCATCAAAATCCCTTGCGTAGTTTTAAAGATTTAAGCATATATAGGGACGGACAAACAAGACAGCGACAATTTTTACTCTCTAGTTATTATAGATTGTTTGTGGGAGTTTCGATTTGATTATGCTAAACAATTGAGACCTTAGTCTTTTTAGTTTTTATATCTATAGGTTTGGAACAAGACGAATGTGTTCCAAATTAACCTACTTCCTTTTATACGGATAAATCCTACAGAAAACAGGATGTTATTATATGATAATGTATAATTATGAAAGGGGATTACGATGTTTATTTTTAATTTAGAAACATACTATAAGCACCGAAATGAGTTGATTATTCGACGTGTAGTGGGAAAAATACAACTTTGAGGCTTGAGAGCAGATAGAGGTATATAATTTTTGCTTCCTATCATATTGGTAGGTATATAAAAAATAACTATATAACTAGCTACTCCAGCAGACGTTGTTCTGCCCCTTTTTCGTGTTTTCTTTCTTTAAGAACTTTCTTTGTGACATTACTTGTAAAAACGTTAGAAAAAATGCCGAAATGGTAGAGCCGTTCTCGAGTTTTACGTTTAGCAACATATTTTGCGAACCACTTTTATTCTATAGATATATAATAGTAGGTATAATGTGTAATTTTATTTGTAACTAGCTGTGCCCGCGGGCCGCGACTTCGTCCGCGTGGAATAGTGACTGCATATTAGTTACTACTTAACACACAATTATTGAGTAAACACGTACTACCATAAACAATTAAATTATAAGCACTCGCAGATTATTTTACAGTTAAGAAATAAAATAAATAATAACACAAAAGAACTGTTAGTAAAATTTATTACTAAACTGAGCTAAAAAACTTAGGTACAAAAGAGTTCAAAATTTCCAGGGTATGGCTATCCTCCCGCTCCCATATCCTTCTACTTTCACAGACTTTCAACTTTTCCCTTTCACCCCTAGTAAATGGCAGAACCGATTTCGATGAAAACCATGTCTAATTGTACCTATATGTACACGTCATATCCTTTGATGCTTCATTTGGATTATTTATTCCCACTATCACCCCTTAGGTGCCCTATATGTAATAAACGGATGAACCGATTTTGATAAAACCAGACTAATTGTAATTCATACGTCATGCCCCTTCATTTGATATGCCGCTTGAGTGTATTATTTGACCACATTCGATTATTCATTCCCACTTTTACTGCTATAATCCAATAAATGGATAAACCGAATTGGATAAAAATATGACTAACTGTACTTTCACACGTTATGCACTTTCATTTGATATGTCACTTGGGTATATTTGACAACATTCGTTTTTTAAATTCCCACTTTTAACCCTTATTGTAAGAAATTACACGCGAGGCCCGGTTAAATATTAGTTTGAATGTAATAAGAATGTACTGCGATTCTACACAGCTACCTAATTGATGTAGGTAGTTAATAACAAATCGCAGCAAGTCAACGACTATTAGCAAAGTGAGGGTAGTTGGGTCAAACGTCGTATAATCAACGTCCGAGCCCCTAGGCACGATTCGTACGAATGCGCCACGAGTCAAAGGAAAGCGGCAACTAAGCATGTTCAGACATGAAATAATGACAACTACATTGACAACTATTCATCCACAAAAATATTAAATCAAAAGTTACGTCTAACACTATATATAATAAATGGATGAACCGATTTTGATTAAATATGCCTGATTATACAGTAGCACCTCTATAAGTCGAACATCAAGGGAGACGCCAAAAAATTCGAGTTATAGAGTTTTCAACTTATGGAGGATTTCGACTTAGGCGGATTTTGATTCGACATAAAGAGTTTAAGGTTTATTCTTATAAATTTTGATTTTAGAGAGGTAAAGTACATTAAAATTCAACTTGCAGAGGTGACAAACATGTTTTTATTTATTACAAATCAACATTATTTTAAATCAGTTTAAAATAAAAAATATGGCATTAAAAAAAGTCAGTATTTTTTTTTTGCTTTAGATAATTTGGTTGTTCTCTAGCATTGTCTAATCTATAAAGAGCAGAAAATTCTTCTTCTTCTGATGGATAAATTTATTATCGTATACTCCTAAAATTTTTTCTAAGAAACAATAGTGTACTTGCACTGTCGGCAAGTTGTTAAAGTCGTTAACTTATTTTTGTTCGAACAATATAGGTAATAAATTCCAAATGATCAAGTTATAAAGGTTGTAAAATAAAACGTTGCTATGTTCGAGATACAGAGGTCAAATTTAATTTTTCGAGTTATAGAGTGAAAATATGTACCAAAATGGCTTGAAGGGACTCGGTGATAATTTCGACTAACAGAGGGTCAAGATTTCAAGTAACGGAGGTTTTCGGGTTTGAAGGGAAGGGAACAAAACATTTTTTCGAGATTTGGAGGTTTTTGACTTATCGAGGTTCGACTTAACGAGGTGCTACTGTACTTCACACGTCATGCCCTTTCATTTGATATGTCACTTAGGTACATATTTGACAAAATTCATTTTTTTATTCACACTTTTATACCTATATCCAATAAATGGATGAACAAATTTTGATAAAATATATCTTATTGTACTTTACACGTCATGCCTTTCATTAGATATGTCACTTGGGTATATTTGATAAAATTCATTTTTTAATTCTCATTTTTACCCCTATATCAAATAAATAGATGAACCGATTTTGATAAATATGACAAATTGTTTCTGACACGTCGTATACTTTCATTTGATTTGTCACTTGGGTATAAATTACAACATTCGTTTTTTTTATTCCCACTTTTACCCCTATATATAATAAATGGATGAACCGATTTTGATATACTATATCTATGAACCAGCGTCGGAAAATATGCTGCCTAACAAAAAAACCGCATCTAATTCTTATTACTCGTTAGCGAGCTACGGTGGCACAGACAGACACACAAACACACATAGCGGTCATAACACGTCCCCTCTTTTTGCGGCGGGGGTTAAAAATATAATACTTACGACATAATTTTAAAGGAAAGTTTATGTAGAAAATTTACCTAGAAGTTAAGGCCGTGTACGCGGTCCGTGCGCTGTTTGGCTCAAATATGTGATTTTTCAAACCAGATTGTCCATCAACCACTTATCTTACAAACATATGAATTACTAATAATTTTAGGAAATTTTATTGTCCATATAGTTAGTTAAGAGTTTTTTTCAATTAATACAGTATTTGTGAATACCATCAAGATAACTGAGCCAATGATTACTTGATTTCACTTTTAGTGTCAATTTCGAAGCTAAAAATATCTGAAATTGCTGACAGATCTAACACACAATTTTTTTTAACTAACTGCAAATATCCTTATTAAAATAGTTAGTTAAAAGATTTTTTTATTTTGGACTCCTAACTTACGAAATTAAAATCCGAACAATGTGAATTTTTTTAGAAATTATAGTCGACAAAATGATTATTTTCACCAAGATATTTGACTTAGTTGAATATAATTTATACATATTGCAATAAAAGAACGTCTTACTTATAAGATAAAATTTAAAAAATCAACTACGGTACCTCTATTATTTTTCTACAATTTTTTTTAAAGTACTATAAAACACTGCGCGCGACCCGATTAAAATCAGTCGGCAGCGAGCCTTTCCAGAGAGAGGACATGTTGCTCGGCGCTCTCCTGTGGACCTATGCTTTTCATAGTAAAAGGATAGCGCAAGCCGCGATCTATCGTAATAGATCGCGGAGATTTTGACTTGCGTTAAATTGAATAAGCCCTCTTAACTATAATGCAATTTGTGCAGGTTTTAGACTTAAGAGCAAAAATCTAAATAAAGGTCCTTTGAACTCCTCCCCCCCTACTGCACCCTCAGCTTACCCCCCCCCCCCCTTGGGGACTTTTGATATAAATAAAATAAAATAGGAATAACTGTAGCGTATAACTTACGTAATTTATGTGTTTTTATCGTACACTGTACAGTGTTCAATAGAATGCCTTAGCAAATGTTCGCCGTGATTACTTAAATGGTCATAACTTTTTTATTTATACCGATTGCCATGAAATAAACACTAAATGTTAAATGAAGCTTACCACAATATATTAGTGAAAACCGCATCTAAATCGGATAAGCCGTTTCTGAGATTAGCGTGCACAAACATACAGACAAACAGACACACAGACAAAAATTTTTTTAACAACAGTTTTGGGTTCGGGCACGATTAGTATAATAACACCTGCTAATTTTTTTTTACATATTTCAAGTGTACAGACACCAATTTTCTACAATTTTATTATATGTATTGATGATGATGATGATGATGATGATTGTAGAGGAAAGTATTATGTTTTGGTTATTTGATACAACACAAAGTTGAAAATAATAGTGTTGAAACTTTGGAGAATGTTTACATGAATGTAACAACAGTTGAATGACATGATATAAACAACAAATGTAAATACAATTCGTACATTTTAGAGTGTTCATTTTGTTTACTGAACTAATTTATAAATAAACAATGTATTACGTAACTTATGAAAATAAAATAAGTTATTAAAATGATCCAAATCGTTTTATACACTTGGAAATCCAGTATGAAATACAAAAACATGCTTTATTTTTGAAGTATGTTAAAAATAATGTAAAAACCTTTTCATTAAAATAAATCCCCAATAATAACAAGCAGAAGATTAATTTATCCCAATTTGCGGTTCTATCGATATAAAGATATCCGAAAACCGCGTATTAAAATTACAATATAGGTAGCAATTAATTTCGCGCCAAAAACAAACCAATTCTCTCATCCAAACATCAATTTTATACGCAAATAAAATTAAAGGAGCTCATGTTTTTCGGCTCATTTTCTATTCTCTTCCGTAGACAATTGTAGTCAGGGAGCTGAAGGGATTTGATTAATTAAGTAATTGCTTTTTTGGCATCATCTTCTCTGACCTTATGTGGTCATATGTATCACTTGGTGTTTTCTAAAAACTGAAACAAGGCAAAAAATATTAGCTAATGATCTTAGAACGTTTCATTTGTAACGTGGAAATCTTTTATTTGAATAAAATGTAAATTATAAGTGGGAATATTATACCTAATAACATTAAATTAGTATAGAATATTTCCACCGTTTTTATCAATACAAATTATTATATTAAAGCAACCTACCACACTGACGAGGCGTCTAACAAATAAAAAACTTAACTATATTGTCAGTAATTGGTAGCCACGTAATTCAATTGTTCCTTTGTCATCTCAAAGAGGCTTTTACAAAAAATCAAACAGCCTCTCGGTCTAAGTTCTTTCACAAACACGATTGACGTGCGAAGTACTTAACATTTATTTCATGAGCAAACCGTTTGATTTGATTTCAAATGAATTAATTCAATTTATGCTAAGCGCTTTTTTGGCTTGTTCAAACAACCATGTACCTTTCCTTCACAAGATGGCTTAATGTGTTTTCGGTTTTTAAAACGAACGACGGTAATGAGATTTTCATAAGTGGTATTCTCGAATGTTCTTTTCTTTTCAACAATTTGAATATTTATTAAGTATGTAATAATGGAATTGTTTTAAGGAGGATTTACGTATTCTTATAAGTATAATACCACAGAACAGTAAAAACAAATAGAAGTGCTATAATGTCATAATTAGTATGAAAACCAGTGTCGCCAAACCCACACATTTAAACCGATAGTTATACAGTACACTACAAGTAAACTTGGATTGGACAGCTTAATTTGAGTAAAAACTGACTTAGGTTATAAATTCAGCATTTCAATATGTACCCTAACGCACGATGTTACGGTTTATTTTAGTATAACATCCCTAGGTATATTAGCTGTTTTGTTTCTCTTTGCTCAGAAATTCCAAATTCGAAAACATTCAGCTATTCCATAACAGAGGGCGTTAGTTTTCGATAGATATAACTTTGAACCACAACCCATAGAGATAAGGTTGAAATTTGTGTCACTCTACATTAATGACATTAACTTGATATTAACCTGATGCTATGCCCTAAGGGATGTCAGCCTTGTTATCGATAATTCACAAATAAATATTTTTTTGTGCATTTTTTTTTCTTTTTATTATATGAGTATAGTATAATGTGTTACATTTTGGAGTATGTTTATTACTACTAAGTACGTCTTTTCATATTATTATTATTAAATAAAAAACGGAATATAATAGTATAAATCTATATTTACAAAATACAAACAGAAAATATGATTATTTTAAATCTTGGAACAGCCGTAGGTTTGATGTATCGGTGGCCTTTGTTAGACTGCTTAGTGCTGTTCGGCATCCAGTTAACTCGTCACGTTGCATTTATCCATTTCTCTTTTAAATTAGCCTCTTTGGGAAATCTTTAAATAAATTGGACAAATGAAAGCTAAGGAAAAATAAATTAAAATTTAATATTTATAATGTTTGTCTTTTCAAAAGTATCGATACTGTCGATATGCGCCACAACCATCACTAAACCGACATTCGTTTGTTTATTGCAATAATATTCCAGAAAGTCTTGTTTGCTGTTCAATCTATAATAGTACTAATTTCTTATGGATTAAGGTTCATTTTGACTAGATATTTGTATACAATTTTGACAAATTACGACAAGCGAAGTTATAACATAAAATATATGTAAAATAAATAAAAATAAGACTTACCGATGGTATGAAATGCCTCCATTGCTGATATTATTTCGTCTGCTATCATTTTTGCACTCTAATACCGAACAACACGTCCTAATTAATGAATAAATATGGAAAAAAAGGTTTGACAGCTGACAACCGACTCGAATATTTTTCTGCGCACAACTGAGAGCAAGCTAGGTGATCTTACCTTACAAGTGACACGTGGGCCACGCCCACATCACACTTCTATTTGTTTTTACTGTTCTGTGTATAATACCTATAAGTTTGAATATAAGAAAGTAGTTTTGAGCGTCTTAAAAAATTGCACTAAAAGAAAGATTTTCAATTGAAATTTTCCACATTTTATGACAACCTCGTAAAATCTTACAATGTACCATTACGGATTTAACACGTGTACAAATTGGGGTCAAAATTTCTATTAAACTCTACAGACCCCGAATAAAGCGATGAAACTAGTAATTTTCGGCGACGTATGACGCTCATCAGAAAAACATTATGCTTAGGGTGCTCACACTGCTTTTGCATCCCTAATATCGAGGCAATGTGCCAATTTCCATTACGACATGGAATAAAGCCTTTCAGCTTAATGTTCGGATGGTATTGTAAAGTTTTGTTCTAATCATATTGAAGAACTTAGTAGTTGAAGACTCGCATAGTACCTACCTATGTATTCGAATATTATGTTACAAGATTTATGACTAATGAACCGATTTTCTTAGAATCTTTAAGTTGTTAGAAGCTGAAATCACAATTAGATTACTAGAATATTGATACATATTGGTAACAATATTATTTAAAACATTACAAGATACATCGATCAAATGTTCTGTTTAAAACTTAAACTGAAGCATTTATTTATTTAAGAAGATTAGCTTTTTAACCGTCTAATACCTATTAATTTAATATTTACCACCGGTTTGGAAAGCACTTTCTACAGTGAAGAACCCATAACAAAATCTGAAGTTGCTGTTATACATGCATTTACATTAAATTAAATAAATTTCGGTTCTAATAATACCTAGGTTAGTTCTTATCAATTTTGCGGAATCAGCTTCTAATCTTCAAGCCTTAATTAAACAGTACAGTTTCAAACACATTTAACACCAGACACGATATCATAACATTACGCAACGGTTATCTACAAATCACTGGAACAGTAACAGCTATTACGGCCAATTACGCGTCATTTAGTTCGCGTAATACATGGTAATAGGTCGCGTAATGGTAACATGGTAATGTTGGTGCCACATGTTGCAAATTTGAATAGCCATGGCTATGTTTATGTTAAAATTTAGTTGTAGAAAGGGTAGAAACATGACAAGGGATGTTATGTTTAGGATTAAGGATGATACGCTACACCACGCCGGGGATAAACCGTGCCGGAGCCGGGAAACAAATGTATACTAATATTATAAAGGTGAAGAGTTTGTTTGTTTGTTGTTTGAACGCGCTAATCTCAGGAACTACTGGTCCGATTTGAAAAATTATTTCGGTGTTAGATAGCCCATTCATCGAGGAAGGCTATAGGCTATATATCATCACGCTAAGACCAACAGGAGCGGAGCCACGCGGAGCGCAGCTAGTGAAACAATATCCATACACATTTCAACGCCGTGCCCCGTCCGTGCACAGCCGAGCCACAGATTAGAGAATAGTTACTTCGTAACAGATACATCACTCCCATACAAAAGCTAAAATACCTACGCTATATTTACCTACAAAATGCGCCGCAACTCGGCTGCAGTAAGAAATGTACTCTACGAACACGCACCGAGAAGCGAGTTTCCCGCGCACGCCGCGTGATTGCGTCATCAAACGAAAACTTTAGGGTTGTACCGAGCGCGTAAATTAAACACAAAGTTGCTGAAACACTTAATTTTTTATTGTTAATTATATTTGTTACATTATACAATAAAAAAAATGAAATCTTATTGATAGTAGTTGTTTCCTTCGGTTTCACCCGCGTGGACCCGCTATATGTGTCTCCTGGATAAAAAGTAGCCTGGTAGGTTTGTGAGTTTCTTTGTTACTGCGTGGCTCGGGGGCTGCTGACTATATGGCTGAGATTTACGGGTTCACGGGTAGAGGGTTCATTCGGGTGAATCTGCGGCTACAAGACCAATACAGATAAAAATTATATGTGCTTTAATTTTATGAAATGTTCAATGTTTTTTTTACCATCGCTGAACTTACGGTTATTCAATTTAACTGTTGTAAAAATTCTGAATCTTATGAATAATTTTAATAACACTCTTGAACTCCGACACCCGTCCACATCGCAATAACCGGGCATCTTGGTAGCGAGCGCGGGAAACGTGACGCGGGTGCGCAGTCTCGCGTGTGCCAACCAACTGCCGCTTGGGTCGGTACCGACCTACTGTGCGGTAGGCACTTATAGCGCGACCTTGAGCGAGTGACGGAGGCCTGGCCGAGCTATGTTCAGGCATGAATCACTTCATACAAAAAGTTTACAATAATGTTTAATCGAGCATCTAAATATGATTATACTGTCCGCGTTGATCAACAGACTATTGTAGCTTTATTTTGGTTAAAGAATGGTCATTTTAATAATAAGTTTATTCATATAAAACGTATGAAAAATAAATTTCCTATTGTAATACATATATAAGCTTAGATAATAACCGAAGAACTGCTTTTTACGTAAATATAATCAAATACTTAACAATTCTAACAAATAGCAAATGTGGATACGGAAAAGGAAACTCGTTAAAAACTCTTTAATTTCTCAATAATCTTGCGTGAAATAAACTGCAAGAAAATAAGTAAGTTGTAACTAGTTTCTTGTTGTTTCTTCTTAAAACTGTAGACTTACCTACTTGATCACAAGTTCTTACATCGGTGGTGGAAAATACAAATATTTTAAAACGTTTTAACGCTAAATAATACACATACTTTTTTAGACCTTAATACCCATAATATAATAAATAATATAATATTATTAACTAATTGATAACTCTATATGCAGCTAAATTCAGTAGTTTTTGATACCTACGTAGATATAAGTTATAACCAAGCTTTCATATTTCTAATATGAAAATTTCAGATAAAAATTAAAAGATATTTATTTAAAATCTTATAAGGATGAAATTCATATTATGTTCATACATTTCTGGTTTTGGTGTATTTATTCAAACATTATAAAGTAGAAAAATCAGAAGTTTATTAAAAACTAGCCACTCATAACGTTTAGGTATATTCAAGCAGTTTTATATTTAAAAACGCAACGTCCTGCCATTGAATATTTTCCCCTCACATCGTTTGACCCGTGACCCGTATGCTTTGCTATCTGTGCTTTAAAATAACTAGATCGAAAATAACGCTATTTCATTCGAAAATAAATTTGATTTTTTAAATTTATAACGATAACATATTCATTAAAATATCTGTAATGAAATGTTGGAACGGAATCTTGATATTTTAATACTTGTGTATTGAAACGCTTGAACAATAAAATAAATATGATAAATAAAATCCCAATTGTTATTTTTAAGGCCTGTTATATTGTTAAATATGTATATCTGTTGATTTAAAGATACAATGTTGATTAACACCTAACAATATTTTATTGACCTACACTTTAATTGATTGTAATGGACTTCTCTTTTTTGTTTCTAGCTAAGCATTCTTATTGTATTTAAACTAGATTTCTAACCGCGGCTTCGCCCGCGTTTTCAAAGAAAAACTCCCAAAGTTCCGTTGTCCCGTATTCAGTTACCTACATACCAAATTTCATTGTAATCGGTTCAGTAATTTTTACGTGAAAGAATAACAAACATCCATCCATCCTCACAAACTTTCGCATTTATAATATTAGTAGGATGTGTGTGTACTATTTCCTTCGCATCTAATAAAAAAGAAAATAACGAAACTCAGAAATACTACAACGTTTTAAAACTACGTAAGATTGCACCTACATTGTAATTCTCTTACTCAGCCACGGAACACTCTGAGTGCATCTTAAGAGATGTTATGTGGGAATTAAATATTGCAGCTACGAAAAGTTAAAAAAGAGAAGATATTTTTTTGCTTATACGTACCTATGACAGTTTTAAAGGTTTTTTTTTTTATTTAGCAAGCTTGCGCCATGTCATCTAAGTATACCTACTAATATTATAAAGCTGAAGAGTTTGTTTGTTTGAACACGCTAATCTCAGGAATACTGGTTCGATTTGAAAAATTCTTTCGGTGTTAGATAGCCCATTTATCGAGGAAGGCTATAGGCTATATATCATCACGCTAAGACCAACAGGAGCGGAGCCACGCGGGTGAAAGCGCGGAGCGCAGCCAGTAAGGAAGAAGTCGTGTTTTATGTTGTCTGTGGTAATGTTTCTGTTCATGTTCATGTTACAGAAACAATATGCTATCTTACTGAAAACTCTATGTAGGTAATATTAAATTCAAAACTGCATCAGATAAGTAATTCCTCAGATGTATAGTGCGAAAAAAATATAAGAAAACAATCCAACAATTTAAAGATAGAAAAAGCAAATGAAAAATATCTTGAACAAGCGATACGTGTGCGGATGTGCAAGAATAGTAAATCGCTAATATAGAGTCCGTTTTATAAATGAATACTTATACTTTATAAATAAATACTTAAGAAAATAATGATAACATTTCAAATATAACATAGAATTGAGAGGAATAGGCCTGGAGAATATTACAAAATAATATGAAAGATACAATATATTTGATAAGTACTTCAAGAAAAAGGGAATTACTAACTGACAAGAACAGACTTGGAGGCTATAAGTTTGAGGACATGTGACATGTTCCAAGTTCTCAGTTGTCCATCTATATTATGGCCTTAATCTTTTTAGATTTAATACATAATATTATGTTTTATGAAAAATAGGTTTCACATATTCATTATAAATGGAAGGTCACTTAAGATTTACTTGATATCAAATATAAAGTACAATTTGGAATATAATATTTTAAGTAAATTTTCAATACTATACATTCAAGGCTGTTATTCACCCAAAAATAAACTAAATATAACCTATGCCATTCAGGAAGAATATAGCTCTAGACGCCTTATATCATTATCAATATCGGTTCTAAAATTTCAAAGCTTATTTGGAATATACAAACATAAAACTCTTTCCTATTTCTGATATGAACTAGCCTCGCTGTTTAACTGGCATAAATTCGAGGAAAATAACTTAAGTAGGTACGTAAAAAGCTACTTAAAACTACACTTACAGAAAAATATTGACGTCGGACGAATTGTTCCAGAGATTAGCGCGTTGAATCAAACAAACTTTCTTCATAATATTATGAAAAGTAAATTTTAAACACTATATACTATAGATATAGATATTAGTAATATCATAAAGCCGTTGACACATGTGGCGCGGACATCAAAGTCGCTCGCGTAAACTCGACCTGAAAGTTTTATTTCAAAAGTTTTAACCCTTCGAGAATGTTCTATTATAGCTTAAGTTTGTTGGAAGTTACGCATTGTATTTGCTAGTTTGAATATTTTGGCCTTCATTTTAGGTTATAATTTTGATATGGGCATGTTTTATTTATGATTAAAAAGGTACATAGTTTTAGAATAGCAGTTACTTAAGAATTTGTACTTATCTATATTTATATTGTTGCTATTTAAATATTACTGCAATTACTACAGTTTGTTTATTTATTTATGTTTGCATCAGTATAACAGCAATAAACCTAATGTATTAATTTGGAATTTTAATAATTTTCTTACATGTCAAAACTTAACAAAATATACCTAAACATTTTCTTTCTTTCTAACATCTTATAACACCTACGTCAATGTATGTTTAGATAAGCATTCACCTAATATATACATACAAACACACACGTAAATAGTTCGACTTCTATTTATATGTGTGCATTCAAAATAACTCATTCTGTCCACAAATGAAACACGTGGAAAAGTGGGCCGGTTAATTTCGCTCGCTGCGATCCCGTTTCAAGTTTCAAAGTCAAATAAAAGCTCAAATTCCATTTTGAATTCTTGTTTATCGCTTAAAATAAGTGTACAATATGGTTTCCACAGTGGTATCTACATTTTTTCAGTGGTTAAGGTGTAGGTAAGCGTAGATATATGGAATTGAATGGAACAATCTTCCGGCCTCCGTGTTTCCCGATAATTATAATCTGGACTTGTTAAGAAAAAGTGAATAGGCATTTATTAAGTCAGCATGCTTGATCCTTGACCACGCTTGTCGCTTTCCATCAGGCGAAGCGATGGTCAAATGCCTGCCTAATCCCGAATAAAAAAAAATAAATAATAAATAAATAAATAAAAAAAAGATAAAATGCCTGGGTCTGACGGGATATAGGAAATTGATAAACTATTTGTCCGAAAAGAAAATCGATCAGTGACTAATTTGTTTAATGCATCTGTCCCATTCCCCAAAAAGGGACAAGGGGTTTTACTTTTACAAACTAAGCGACATTTTGTCTTATAATATTATAATATTGTAAGTCACAATTCCTCGTGGATATCTTTATAATGTAACGAATTTCCTATTTGATAGTGAACAGTCATAATACATAGCAACCCCTCATACGTCCGGGATTACCAGAGATAAAGATATGTATTCCGGATAAAAATATAGTATAGGTCGCTAAGGAATAATAAATCTTTCTGTCGGTGAAATAGCTTTCAATGTCGGTTGTATAGTTTCGAAGCTTTTTTTGTGAGTAATAAACAAAAAAAATGATGCTCTTTGGCTCTATGTGTATGTAGATTAAAATCTGATAAAATCTGAATAAGTTTAATTCTTACTCAATGGTTCAATCTGTAATTTAAAAAGAAATTAATCTTCAAATACGTCAGCATTTCTATTAATGGAAGGGGAGTGCTAGAAAAGTCCCTAATCCTACGCCTTTTGCTCTTATTCATCTGACTTTTCAATAAATCTACGTTCTCTATTACCGTATTACGAGAAATGAAGATAAGTACCGAATACTAGGCAAATATATATTTATACAAGTCTTCAAGTAATTTGATTCTATTATAAACTAGCGGTCCACCCCGGCTTCGCCCGTGGTACATATTTACGTTTTCTCTACATAAGAACCATCCTCGTACTTCAAGGAATATAATAAAAAAAGAATTATCGAAATCGGTTCAGCCGTTCTCGAGTTATGCGCTTACCAACACATTTTGCGATTCATTTTTATATACATATAAGAAGATATCTTGTTAGGTTAGGACAGTTACCATTGCATAGGATTTTAAAAAAAGACGTGTGGCACTCGGGGACTGCCGCGGTAAAGCTATTGCATAGCATGCCTTCAAGCCACACCTCCGCGGGGGAGCGTGAGGTTTTTTCGTTACGGAATTTCTGGATTCGGTCCCCGCGCTCAAGGCCCGCGATAGAAGCTATGCAATAGCTTAAAATTCTGACTGGAATTATCTAACAGAAAAATGACATAATATTTTAAAATTTACGTTAAAAAGTGTCAGATACGTTATCAGGGATATTATCAGCAAGTGGTGAACCGGCCCTCAACGATAATAATTTGCACGATGCATTTATTGCAAACTCGATCTTCTTTTGTTCACACTTTTTAACGTGTTTTATCAATTTTCTTGTGTTAGAAACTTGAGGAATTACCTTGTCTTATTATTTAACTAGCTTGCCGCCCGCGGCTTCGCCCGCGTGTCTAAAACCTAATAAATTATATACTAAAACCTTCCTCTTGAATCACTCTATCTATTAAAAAAAACCGTATCAAAATCCGTTGCGTAGTTTTAAAGATTTAAGCATACAATGGGACATAGGGACAGAGAAAGCGACTTTGTTTTATACTATGTAGTGATGAGCTGTTTTAAACGTATAATATTTTATATGAAATAGTTTGAATAAATCAGCTCGTATTATACTGTTTATGAGTATTTCCTAAACTACTAAGCGTTTTTTAGTTTCTAAACTATGTAAAAATACTACAAATACGAACAATTTGAAACATTCAGATACCTACTGTTGTGTTAAATTTCGCAAAATCCAGTTTCATGCATTCACCATTCTATCCTTTAAAAAAAGGTCTAAATCCACAGGCATACGTTTTAAAAAACAATACCGACAAAGCTGTAAACACGGGTAAATAAAAGGGAACAACGGTAACATACGACAGTAAATATAGATGGAATTCACAAACGATACCCCATGGAATAACCTCGTATTGCGTTAGCAAAGATTCACATAATTCATTTAGCCGCTAACTTTGACACTACAAAATTTGTTGAGCACACAAGATTGTCTGCTGTTAGTGTGTTTGTAATTCTGTTAACTGTATAGACTATAGATGTTCTAGATATCAAGTTTGTTTATCATTTACTAGCTTCCTCCCGCGGCTTCGCCCGCGTGGTGTTTTGATAAAAGGTAGCCTATGTTCTTTCTGGGTCTAAAGATTGTCTGTGCCAAATTTCATCAAAATCGGTTGAGAGGTTTAAGCGGGAAAGCGTAATAGACAGACAGACAGAGTTGCTTTCGCATTAATAATATTAGTAGGGATGGTACAACTAGCTGTGTTGCCAGGTTTCATACTCGGACGCACATGAGGACAAAATCAAGTATACTTTCAGCTCATATTTGTGTTATTCTGATGAATAGCAGCCTATATTACTGTAAAGTTATATCAAAATCCGTACCGTGGTTTTATCGTGAAAGAGAGGTGATACATACATCCATCCCAGACAACTTCAGCCTTTATAATATAAGTAAAATATTTTTTAATTTTATTAAGTTGATTTACAATGTTGAAAAAAACTATTTGACATTCACGCCCACTTTCTGGCCTCCGGACTTTTAATTAACTTTATATTCTGTGTTTTTCAGTTTATAAACAATATTTTTAGCTTCACAGCGAGAAAACATTTATTTTTAAATTACAATCCAGATAAGGTTAAAAGAGAGAAGTATATTTATAAACTTATAGCTCTAAATTTAGTAAGGGCTATATTACAGAATAAGGCCTATCTTTACACATATAGAAGGACAAAATCGAGATGCCAAATACATATTATATAAGACTTTTGTGATGGGACAAGGAGATTATTGTGCTAATAAAAATTCGGAGTACTCTCATTGAAAGAGGCATTGTCACTGAATTGGTACTTGAATTGAAAATCAGTTTTGTCGATTTCGAGTGTGCTATTAATGCCTAGTTTTGTTGGCATTTTTTCCAGTGTAGGAAAGGTTTCAGCTTTAAAAACTTTTGCTTCACTAAAAACGGCTTTTCAAACATACAGCTGCTTATAAATGTTTTTAAATATTTAGTTTTCATACGCTCACTTCGTATTATGAGAAAAAATTGGATAAAGCATAATATTGGTACCTAATAGAAATATTACATTTGTCGTAGTAAAAACTCTTTCAATTTATCACCAGAAATAAGTTATTTATACTAAACGTTAACCAACACCTGCTAGATTGTACATCCAGCAAACTATGCTTCAAAACTCAAATAGACTGAAAAATACACTGTAATGCTAAGGTATTTTCATCTCTATTAACATGTATTTAAAGGTCAATTTCTCTTATCGTTACGTATGCTTCCTTAAATAGACTGAAAAATACTCTATAATGCTATGTTATTTTGATCTCTCATACTATGTGTATAAAGGTCAATTTCTCTTATCGTATTGTGATCCATTTAGTACGAATGTACGTCGTATTTATTAACAGTTGTTAGTTCCCACAAGTCAACTTGGTTATAGTTCTGTTTTTTTCTCAAAGGCTGTCAACCGTTGATTAGTTTATCTGTATAAATACTAAAAGCAGCTATTTATTTACTTTAAGAAGATGATGAGGAATTTGGAGTTAAGTTAATAAATTAAGCGCATGACAGCATTTCCATAGTGCAACTCAAATATATTATATTTAATAGCCATGAGTTTCGAAACAATTTCAATTATAGAGAGAAGTGGCAGAAAAACCGTCGTGTAAAGTAACGCAATAGAAAAAGTAAATACCACAGGTAATTACTTTACAAGAACTGACTAATAAATTTCATAATTAATTACTGAGGAAAATTGGTAGAAGATAAGTCACACAGACTATTTCGCTTTTTGTGTTTTAATAAAAGTCGAGAAGAGCAGGAAAATTTTGGGAAATCTACTATTTATTAACCAGAATAATGTACCATCTAGTTATAAATAAATATTCATATTAATAGATAAAGGGTGAGGATATTTTTACTGTGAAAGGTCACTTCACCTGTATAGCCAATTTACTATGTGAATTTAAATAGAATAATACATCTTTGTAATATTAAAGTAGATATTAAAGAGAAATAAGCATCTATTTTGTTAAAGTTACTAGTTAAGTATATTATCATTCACTTAAATTGAACGTTGCGTACCACATTCATACATTTCTATCACCAAGAGCCTATAAAATTATGTACAAAATCGATAAATTGATAAACCCGAAAAAAGTTATCGTATTCATACAATCTGGGAATATTTCAGGTCAGTTAAAAAGTTCAGAGCTGTTAGCGGGATGCGAGCAAATTGTTAGCAATTCGTTTCGAATATTTTATTTGCTTCGCAAGTTTGATATTCCGTTATACGTAAGTTTATGGCGGCTCTACATTAGTGCCGTGAATACACATATAAGTTGTGCATATAAGTTGTGTTCTCCACATTGACGCGAATTCGCCGAATAAGTTGTGTCCTCCACATTCATATGATGTTCGCAGTTGTTCGTGAAACCCGCTGTGAAATGAACGAAGAAGCTGCTGACAAAATCACTTTTTTACTATAGCGCAGTCGTTTGTGAAACCCGCCGTGAAATGGTCGTAGAATCTGCTGTCAAAATCACTATGTTTCTTTAAGATACTCTGGTACGGGTCTGGTTCGCGAATGTTGATATGTGCGTAAACATTCGTAGATGAACGCCGCGCAAGGAAGCGCGAATCCTTTGTCGCGGATACAAATACCGACTTTGATCGGGGAACAGACGCGAAAGAGCGTGCACAACAGGAAAACCGTCCACATTCCTGTTCACAGAGCTTCACGGCACTAGTGTGGATCCGCCGTTATACATATTCTACGGAAAACGAAACTCGACGTTTGTTTAAAAGTTTTATTGACAAACTCGTGTGATTAAAGTAACTTACGTATCGAGTTTGAACGTGTAGGTTTGAAATACATATTTTGTTGGGAACGCTCTTGTGTTACTTTTAATTATGTTTTATAAGTATAGCCTTGTATAAGTAAGGGAATAAGTTTGGAGATTCGATAATGAAATGTTGCAACAAATGTAGAGTTGAATTGTAGAGTCGAATTGTAGAGACACAATAACAAATTTAAATTTTGTTCTCAATGCTCATGTAAATATGTTATTTAGAAATAAAGGATTTTTAACGGATTTTAAACGCGATTTATAATGAATAAATCGCGTTTAAAATCCGTTAAAAATACTTAATTTCTAAATGTATAATACTCGCACAAAATCAAACACTAGAAAATACTATGTATGTATGTTGTTATTACGCATCTTGTCCATTGGTCTGTCTAAGCCTATGTTCAAAACGATCATTTTTAAGTCAACTAGCAGCACATAAAAAGACAATTTGCAAATTTTTATTCCTATATATATATTGTTCAACAATTTCCCACTTATCTTTAACTCTATACAAAGTACTTCAAATCTCCATGCGACATTTTAATTTTTAACAGCACAGCGTATATAATGTGACACAATTGGCCATAAGTCATTTATACACATTCAACAGCCCCGAGAGAAGGGGAGTAAGGAATAAATTCGTTTCCATGTCATATCGTCAAGGTATAACTGACTTATTGTAATCACTCAATTCATATATACCCAGATGTGTCTACTGATTTCATATGAATTAAATCGTTTAATCTTTTGTCATTTTAAATGTTACTTAGATTAAGAATTTTAAAGGTACTGGGATGATTTACTGAAGTATCCCTGCATATTAGGTATTTTTATACACAATAATTTATGGTAAAACAGTAATAATTTAATTTATGGTAACAAAATATTAGGTATGATCTTCATAAAGAAGAGCGTATGTGGCGAGCACACGTGTCAGAAGTGAAACTTGTTTGGCAAGATTCTAAGGTACCAAAAC
Organism: Colias nastes; assembly: GCA_907164665.1. Classification (NCBI taxonomy): domain Eukaryota; kingdom Metazoa; phylum Arthropoda; class Insecta; order Lepidoptera; family Pieridae; genus Colias; species Colias nastes. Next base: position 31,171 of record CAJQZM010036643.1, read on the forward strand.
CGTCACCTCATTCCATAGCGTGACGGTATTGCCATGATTCGACCTTGAAATTTTACTCTCATTACGCCTAAAGAAGTTTCACTTCGAAATATGTTTATTTTATATTTGCCTTATCCGTCAACTGAATTCAGAATTTTTTTACTCTAATAAAACCTTTGTCAATCAGGAATAAGGTGTCTTTATAAGTGATAGCATTTTCAAATTCAGTTTAGTTTTAACAAGCTAACTACAAACATGTCCTCTTCATTCTATTACTGCAGCTTAATTCCCACAGAATGTATATTATAAAGCTGGTTAAACCAAACAAAAGCTATCATGATAATTCGCTACCAACCCGAAAATTAGTACCCAAATAATCTCCCAGTACATATCACATGTTATTTTAGTATATTCATAAATAATTTATATCAGCTTTATTTGCGGTTTGTGGGTTTAGATAATATTAAAATTAATCGAAAATATTGGCAGCGTGATTGATTTATGTCGGTGAGAATTTGGAATGAAATTTTGGAGGAAAAATGTTTGGAATATGTTTGATGGAATCTTAATGGTCGTCTTCAATTGTCGAATAATGTTTTCTATAATTGCTTTGTATGAAATTTTTATAATATAAATTTCTATTACCTACTTTACCGTGGCGATGCTAGTAGACACGTACCTACTGTGACAAAAAGTTAGGCGTAATGTGTTAAATGAAATATATACATCTTATCAACATTTAAAGACTATTCCCACTGCCCTAGAGTCCTTATTCTACAATACATTATGTACTGAAATAAGTAATAAGTTTATACAAAAAACAATTTACAATCTATTATTTCTGATATTCAGTTAATGTATCGTATATTTTGTTGGTGGCCATATTTTGAAAACGTTCAATGTTCATATTTACCAAAAATATTGAATAGGAACGTTTTAGATCAAATAAATTAAAGTAAACATACGATTTTTATATTGAAACCTATAAACGTCTGTTGTATGAGGCGATTCGTTCGGATGTATTCAATTGCAGATGAAGTTTAGTATTCTAAGGGCTGATTCGTCAATCCTTGGATAAAACTTATTCGGCGAATAATGTATAAAACTACAATTTTAAAAACGTATTCTAATTGCCCGTATTTGACAGTTTACGTGACATTTTAATATTATCGTGTAATACTTTATTGGACGGATAAGTTTTAACCAAGCATTGAAAAATCGGCCCTAAAAGAATTGTCCAATTTTTTATCAACATTCTGAAATTGTTTATCCGGGTGATAAACTTCTTAACGCAGATACACTTTTTTCTTATTAAAATTAATAATTTCTTAATATTATTGTTTCGTACAAATTGTAACTTTAATGCTTAGATTTATTTCTGTTTTTCTGGATTTACTGCAATCAATTTTGCTAAGGCATGTTGTTTTTTACCTCTCTTGATCCCAAAATTAAAAGCGTTGTCTACTATAGCCAAAATAAAGCATTTCTTGAAAACCAATTGTAAGAATACTTTGATTATAGATTTATAGCTAGCATGAAAGTAAAAAAAAATGCAATTGTTAACAAAGTCCCATATAAAATGTTGTCTTTGTTGAGCGGTTGTATAGAGCGTGTAAGAAGGATGTACGTAGAAATTTTAAGAGGAAATTTTCTAACGTAAACGTTAAAGCTTCTTAAATAAGTGGTTCCATTAGACCCGAATGGGTATCGGGTGTCATGAGACTAATGGTGTAATGTGCCTGAAAATATCCTTAATTATTGGTTTAAATTCTTAATTATTGAGTAAACTTTTGAAAACAAACAGGTGAGGTATAAGGTAGTTGTTTTTCGGTTTGTCTTAATCTTAATACATAAATAAATTAACGTTTATGTGGGGTTTTAGGTATCGTTGTTATTTTATAGATAATAGATATTAAATACTCTTCTATATTATGTGATTCTTATTTTTATAATCATGTATGCAATATAACTTAACTTAGAACTCAATTAATATAGGTACTTATAATAATAAAGCAGACATTAGGTATAACGGAAAAAAAGCACCCGTCATTGATTGATGAAATGTGTATCTAAGATTGTATTCGTAAGGCTGGGGTGTAATATTGAAAATACTTATAATTGGTTTATAATAAATTTTATAATTATGAGGAACTAGCAGTCCGCCTGGCTTCACTCATGATACTATATGCCTCTGCCTATAGCACTTAGTGAAAGTGAAATAATTTTTGAATTCGTTTCCATAGTTCCAGGCATTAGCGCGTTAAAAAAATAAACGTGCTCTTCAGCTCTTAACTTTGTATTCGTTGTTTGAAATATTTATTTTTGTAGCACGTGCTTCAAATAAGCACTTACTTACCTTCATAAAACTTTCACGTTTAATTTGTTTACTGTCTGAATTAGTTTGAATGCTCTATAAAAAATCATTAAAACCACTAGCAATCCCAATTGAAATTCCCAGTCCATAGAATGTGCTCATTGTGTCAAACCTAGCCATAGATAGCTCAGTAAAAAGTACTCTATTAAATGGACTACTTATAAATAAATAAATAAATAAATAAATCGTTTATTTGCAAGTAAACATGGTATACATAGGTGTTAAGAATAAGATACATTATTTCAGCATGTTTAGCCGTTATTCAACGGCATGCAAATACATTTTTCATTAGATATACATTTTATATTATGTCTTCTTAATTTTATCTTATAAATTTATAAATATGCGCCGACTGTACAGTATATTCTCTACAATCGAAATTCCCTTTTCAGTCCATAGAATTTGCTCATTGTGTTCCAAACCTATCCATAGCTCACTAAAACGACTCAGCAATAACGCAGTCGGTATCAAATAACAGGCGTACCACTTTTGATAATCGAAAAATCCCAAATTGCTTTCTTGTTTATTACTTTAGAATATATGGTTGTAATAAAACGCGAACGGAATAGCTCGTTTGCAACACGCAGTTTCGAATTGTTTTTTTTTAATGAAAAAGGACATGGAGTCGTATTTTTAGGGCATATTTTCTGGTAAAAGAGTTCAATATCAAAATGTGATAGTTTGAGGTAATAATGAGTGTAAGTATAAGGGGTGCTTAGAAGACTATTTTTATATTAAAGATATAATAAAAATATAATAATATTATAATAAAAAATTTTGGCTTGATATAATTTATCTCCAATACCTAGTATTCGATCGATTTTAATTTATTCTAACTGTTTTACCATAAGAAAAATGCTTTATCGAGTAACAAAGGCTTTTTTGTGTCTCGGGTCAACCCGAGCAAAGTCATAATATGCGGCTAGTTGTGTATATAGGTACTCATGTTATTGGAAATTATGATATTTTAATGTATTCTGCTTAAAAGATTATGTAAGATACATAATGATTTATTTGACCTCTACGAAGATTTGAAACTTAATTTGTTTTATCGATTACACGTTATATCCAAAGGAGATTTTCACATCAGCTTTCAGTCCTGTATGACTCAGCTGTTACGATCAGACATTGACCTCTTAGGCCCTCTGAGAATTTTTTCTAGTTTTGCTGCGAAATGCGAATTTCTTATATATTTGTCGATTTTGCTCGATAATCCAATGTACCTTTTAGAATATAATTTAAATATATTAGGTATTATTTTTTAATCAACGCATAAGCTTTATTTAACGGAATGCTGTTGTATGCTCGACTCGTAAAATTCCTTAATATAAATTCTGATACATCTGGTAATCATTTCTGTTTCCATACTGTTTGTTCAATATAAATATTTGATAGGTTTATTAAAGACTTGTAAATATAACGTTGCACGTGTTTTTATATCCCCACTTTTCCTCCAAACACTGGACTATTACATGCATTCATGTCATATTACAGACATGCATCATTGTCCTTAAAATGAGTTATAATTTTTCCATTTAGAATATGACTAAATTCTTCATAGTTTTTTTAGATATTTGCACAATACAAAATATCCCTAGACTTTGTTAATATATCCTATTATGTCGCATATATTGTCATATACCCATTGTACCTCAAACCTGAACCTAAAAGGGCTCAGTTTACGCCGAACCAGCGGAGGCACTTAAGCAAGTATTAATCGGAAAATGGCGTACATTCAGCACCTCTTGATATTTATTATTCATACCGTAAGAGACTTCGTGAAGTACGCACGCTTTGAATGACAGAAGCTACCGAATATGTGCTTCTTATATCATATAATATAGTACGAGATCCCACAGCAGAATTAGTGTGTTCATCGATTTTTTGCTAAAACCAAAATTAAATGTGTATTTATGATGACTACTAGGTTGAACATAATATATCGACTAGGTTGGTTTATAATATATTCAAAATGCTTGTGGCCAAATTTTAACTGGCAACCTAGTCGATATATTATATTCTCCTTATTGTAAATATAATACATAGAATGTTGGTATTAGCAAAAAATTGATGAACGCACTAATCCTGGTGTGGGATCTTAGACTAATATAGCAGTATGTTTGATATGACTAAACATTTTAAACGCTTGAGACTTTTACCCGAATGTGTCAGAAGGAGGTTAATGTGGTTTAAGAGACAAAGAATTGTAGAGTTATATTATAAAGCTGGATAGTTGGTTTGGCTGTAAACGAAAATCTTAAAAAGTGGTGTTAAATAGTTTTAAGTTTGATAGCTCATTATGCTAATCTCAGGAAATTCTTTAGTGATTAGGCCGCCCTGTATGCTAGTCTAGTTAAGTTTTAGATTTAAGAAATAATACAAATATGTATAAAAATAGTGTGATAAATAAAAGACTTATAATAAAAATGGGCCCGGACGGAGCCGGGCGAACATCTAGAATATTTATACATATTATTATCTATTAATTAGTAATATTTTTATAGTTTTTTTTTATTTCTTTGTATCAACTACCAATTAATCGGTCAAGTGGTCACAAAATCATCGGTTAAACATTAAATCCGCTAACACATTTAGGGTTGTCAACCGTATATATTGCATTTCTATTTGCAACCCTAACTGTGGTGTCATTAAATTATCCATAACCGCCAATTTTCCGTATATTGTTTGAATATCACGTATTATGTTCCAAATCAATTGAATTACAGGAATTATGAATGCACTATTTAATTTATAATAAGCTATATATGGAGCTGTTACGTAGTATTTGTTGTATTTAATTTAAATGTATTTACTCAACTACATCTTAATACTAAAGGTATCATATTTGCTTTTGTAAACATTGTCTCCCAAAAACATATTCTATATTCGATTTTCAAAACATTAAAAGCACTTAAAAATAAACATGCCAAAAATTCTATATGGCCAGGATCAATTCAAGATAAAAACGGAAACATATTCTCCTCTTTTTAAATAATTGGATGAAAATAAAAGAAAAAATACATACAATAATAAGAGAGAACACGATAGGTCATAATAGCAGAACAATTACCTTATTTCGTTAATTGGAACTGGAATCTTCGCACCCATAAATAAAAGATTCATAATGGCCATTGTTATTAAATAACAAAACTTCATTATACAAAAACTCATTTTTGGGCAGTTCCTGAGTAAAAGTTCGCGAGTATTGCATTCAGCTAAACCTGGGCTTTGTTTTGCCACAATAGCATACGTAATTACACCTTCTGAACTTTATGACCTAAACTGTATACTTATATTTGGAAGCTTATATTCCGTTGTTGCCAAATGTTGACGATTTAGGGATTTTCTAGAAAATAGCTTATACTTATACAAAGGTATTTGTTCGTAGCGCTATATCAACGATGCTGGTCACTTTATCTACATATATTTTGCCTTCTATTTTTAAAGAAAAGCTTGGTATAAGGTATTTTGAAAATACTTAGGAGTTGTATTAACGGTTCACCTCGTCGCTGAAATTCCTCTATATAAATTACATACAAATGTGGTATAGAGAAGGTTCCTAACACAGACTTCACGAGGAAATAAAAATATCAGACTGAGTCGAGAAGCTTTAATCACATTACATGTTGTACTTTTTACACAAAAGTAGTCTATTATGTCATTAAGTTGATTATTTTTATGAACATAAATGAAAAAGAACATGTTAATATTTAAAAATCGTTTAAATCAATGAAAAATAAGACTGTGAATGTAACATATTTTATGATATAGTCATATAGACGTATTCTGGATATTTTTATAGCATTAAATAATATAATAACTCAATACAATAGATGTCCTTTTATAGCTTGAAAATCTGAATTCATTTGAATGAAATGACATGAAATGCTGAATGCAGACAAGATGGAGTTCACTTTAGTTTGTCAATTCTAATACGAAAGTTTCACTGCAATAAAACTTGACTGGCTTTTACTGGTTCTTAAGTGAAATTCAATGTTGTGAGAACATTATTATAATGAAATATTATGAGGTAATAGTAGTATTATTTGACGATTATGTTTCTGGGCGGAAAGGGTCACGTTCAGAACTTTTTCACAAAAATAGCGAGGCTTGATTGTACAATTTTGTTGGTAACAAAGTTTACGAGATAGGCTTAAAGTGTTTTTTTACTAATTGTTATCCTACTAATATTATAAATGCGAAAGTTTGTGAGGATGTGTGTGTGTGTGTGTGTGTGTGTGTGTGTGTGTGTGTGTTTGTTACTCTTTCACGCAAATACTACTGAACCGATTACAATAAAATTTAGCACACATATAGGGGGTAACTTGGATTAACACACAGGGTAGGTTTTATCCCGGAAATCCCACAGGAACGGGATCTATGCGATCTAAGCCGCGGGCGGAAATACGCGGCGTATTTATATAAATGAAAAAGGTAGAAAAGTGTTAATATCCACATTCGTAACATCTTTCGCTTATTGCAGCGACCTTTAAGATCAACTAGGTTTCTTACGAAACCCACTTTAGTGACAAAATTTATTTCTCCGTCTATATAATATCAAAATATAAAAGAGAAACATATTTTTTATATTTGTTTGACAAAAATGCTATAAGTGATCGTATTAATCTATCTTGCAATCTATTGAATTTACTGATTAACTGAATGAAGAAAAACTTACAATAAAGGATGTGAAAACTAGGATATAATTCAATTATTATTGAATTTAATTAACATGCGCTTTGTATTGTGAACATACAAATATAAAAGTTTTACTTTTATTGAAAGTATAGTGTTTTGTGTTGTACAATACTTGCGTTATGAACATAAGTTTCGCCTTTATGTAAAGAACAGTGTTTTGTGTTGTACAATACTAGCGGCATCGACAGTGTTGTCGATGACTACCGGTATTATTTTCAAATACAATTTTACCATTACACTAACTTCTTAATTCCTTAATTAATGAAAAATATCTTGTATTAAAAGACATTGATGATTGAAAACTATAGATTTCAAAAGAACGCGAGCCAAAGACATATATCTACCTATTCACAATTATCTATTTGAAGTGAAACTTCTTTAGGCGCGTGGAGAGTTAAATTTCAAGGTCGCGTCATGGTAATACAGTCACGTCATGGAGTAAGGCGACATTTTTGGTGTCTTTGAATCTTCCCAAAAAAGTTTCACTTCTGACACGTGTGCTCGCTCTTTTTTATTTAACGTAAGCTTAAAATACACGTAAAGCATTAACTCTACAACTTTTGCTGTCATTTATCATAACTATTAAACATAAAAGCGGAGCAGGTTTGGAGTCAAATAGCCAGTTATCCAAGTTAGTCATTGGCTAAACTATCAGCTGTAAAGCTCAATTAAAGCGATCCAAAGGCAAAGCTCAAAGGTTAGTCTCCGGTTGTGTCTCTGGTGTATGAGGTGTACAGGGCTGGATTGTGAATAATGTTGGATTTTTTACTATTCATTCATTGCTGACTATTCATTCATTGAAGTGGAATTACTTTGGAATTGTTTTATTAACCCTTAATTACTCGCGTGGGGTATATCTAACCCCACGGCGTATTTGAAGCGTCGTATCTCCGCCATTTTTAAAGCTACCTGCGTGCCTTTCTTAGTAGCTGCCTAAATACCTTCCCCTGCCGTGAATCACTCGCGAGCGCCGCTCCATGTCGTTTGGTTGTGCCAGGAGATCGCGTCTGGGGTATATATTGCCCCACGCGAGTATTCGTGCAACTTTTTTGGACGAGTGAGTATGTGTATTTTTATTTTATAATGTGCAGTACATATACTAAATGGTTCGTTTTTTTACTTATCTTTGTTTTATGTTTATTTGTTTTAGGTTAGAACGCCTAAAATGGCAAGTAAGCGTCTTTCTGACTACCAGATTGTTGAGCATTTGGAAGATGACGAAGAAAGCATCATAGATAGTTCCGATGAAGATGAGGTAGACGAGGACGTGATCCAGAGTGACCACAACTCAACTAAATGTGTGCTATCTATGTGTGTCGGCAGACGAACAAAAATATGGCCTATGGTTATATTTGCCACACTGCCTAGGGCCATACAAAAACGGCTAAAAAAATGCTCAAGTTCAGGATCCTAGCCCCACTTCCAGAGGTGGTCCATCGACAACTTATAAAAGGTGTCATATCTGTCCAAGGTCAAAGGATAAAAAAATAAGATTTATGTGTGCCAAATTCCACCAGCAAGTTTGTCACGACCATTCCACTATGTTAAGTGATAAATGTATTGAATAAAAAGGTCCTAAATTTAAAGTTTCATCTTTAAAAGTTTATTATATTTATATTGATTAAAGATAGTATTATAATTTAGAACAATGTTGTCTCTTTCTAATTTTTATAATAAAAATAAAAGTATGTCATTAAAAATATGTTTTATTGTACCTTTAAAATTGGGGTTAAATATACCCCACGTGAGCGTAAGTGTAACTAAATGGACGCGAGTAATTAAGGGTTAAACATAAACTTAAAATACACGTAAAACATTAACATATTAATAACTATTTACCACTATAACTATAAAATGTAAAAGCAGAGCAGGTTAGGCGTCAAATAGCAAGTTATCCAATCCAATATCAAAACATTTTTTATTTATATGTTTATTTAACCCGACGTTTTTGACTTGAACCATTGGCATGCACATTCATTTAATTTTAGCGAATAGTGATAGACGATTAAAACAACCAACAATGATTGCGAAATAGAGGATCATTCTGTACCCTTATATTTGCTATTTGTTAATGAATATAATAAAATTCAAAGCTCAAGTCCGGCCCTGGCAGCTTTGCGTCCTCATTTACTTATCTGCTATGAGTCAGTAAACGCTGACAGTCGAACACACGTCAACACGGCTTCCTATGATAAATGCTGACATGGAACGTCATGACCATGTCTGTCGTTTATTTTTTGCTCGTTTGTACTGTATTCGTTGTGTAACTGTTAGTTTTACAGGTAATGTATGTAAGTCATACGTATATTATAAACGCGAAAGTTTGTAGAAGTGTGTAGATGTGTTTGTTACTGTTTCATGCGAAAACCCTTAAACGGCTTTGATTACACTTGGCAGTGAGATGAGTGTGTTGTATTTACCAGAATACCACATCGATACTTGCATTGGATGCGGGTTCCTCGACGGATGAAACCGCGCGGTGTAGCTAGTTATTAATATTTCTAAAATGCATAGATTTTATTTTTGATAGAGCCTTTGTCTTTGAAATTATCAATGTCTGAGCGTAGAACTGATAGTAGATAGAAATTTGGTGATGACTGGGACTAGTAAATAACGATATTTACTTAGGAAGACACAAAAGGACACGATTTTAATAAGGCTATATTGTACACAGCTCTACGTAACACACTGAATCTATACTAATATTATAAAGCTGAAGAGTTTGTTTGTTTGTTTGAACGCGCTAATCTCGAGAACTAATGGTCCGATTTGAAAAATTCTTTCGGTGTAAGATAGCCCATTTATCGAGGAAGGTTATAGGCTATATATCATCACGCTAAGACCAACAGGAGCGGAGCAATGCGGGTGAAACCGCGGGGAACAGTTAGTATTGTATAAATACGTTTTCACAGTTATAATTAAGTGACTTATGCTTAGAACCATCATTACAAAGTACACAAACATACACCATCACATATAAACTCTTTTGACTCAGGTAGAAAACTAAACATAAAATCTAACCTACGCAACGGCTCAAAGTCTAATATTAGCAACTTAGAAGCTGTACAAACACTGCATATTGCAAGCTTATTTCTTATGAAATTATACAGGATTTACATTTTCTACTCACGTTGCGTTGTTAGAAAATAAACTAAGGTAAGAGATATGTAGTCTGTAATGAAACGGTTTTTCTGTTTATTCGTTTAACAGAAAACTTTGTGTACACGACAGTAATTCTATTGGAACAAAAAGGACTTATAAGTTGGTAAGAAGTAAAAGGACAAAATTAACAATTAACTTAACTAGCTGTATATAGTATATAAAAATTTAGCTAGTATATAAGAAACTAGCTGTGCTCCGCGGATTCACCCGCGTGGCTCCGCTCCTGTTGGTCTTAGCGTGATCATATATAGCCTATAGCCTTCCTCGATGAATGGCTTATCTAACACCGAAAGAATTTTTCAAATCGGACCAGTAGTTCCTGAGATTAGCGCGATCAAACAAACTCTTCAGCTTTATAATATTAGTATACCTAGATTAAGTCCGTGCTTCTTCAAACTCAAACTCAAGTATTTATTAATTTTATTCAATTAGACTTCTTATTGAATTGTCATAACATTTTTAACATTTACCAGTACACCATCAGATAAGCGAGTTCAAGAAAGCAAGCAAACTCTTCAGTTTTTTAATATTAGTATAAGTAGATGATGCATGTTTAAATTTTGTCATACCATAAAATACCTATATTAGCTGAAATCCAGGATGAAATGATGTCTACACATACAAGACCACTAAGTTCGCGCTTTAGATTCATGCTGAATACCTCTAAAGTTTCCAAACTAGTTCTAATAGAGTTTACAGGTCAATGACTTTGTAATAAACCTCGGAACCATAGTGTTAATGTAGAAACTTTTAACATTAAGTAGATTTATTTCAAAGCAATGGCTCACAGGTGTCTCCAATAGAAAATCGAAAATAAATTGGCGGCGAATTTAATCAATTTCGACTTAGCCTGTGACCGAGTGAAGTAAATTGAGTTATGGGTATGGTATCGTTGCCGGTGTCGGTATAGGTATCGGTTTAGGTATTGGTTAGCGTTATGTTGATGAATTAATAATACGGCATGAACGTGGTAAATTTGAACTTTGTGGGTGTGATAAATGGAAAAGAAACTCTTTAAACGTTAAGTTGATAAAATTTTAAGATTTTCATAATAATTACTACGTAAAAGAATGCTACCTGTATAATATTTGTATCAGTTAATCCAAAAGCTAAGAAAGATCTCCGTTATTTGTTGGAAGCCTTGCTTTAAACTAAAATTTTAAATATAAAAAAGTAAAAGTAACACAATTTAAAGTCAAATTAGAGGTCGATGCTAATCATTTATTAGGATGCTACATTTTTATCAGCTCTTTAAAAAATACACGCTACAAATAAATGTACATTCTAAGCTTACCAAGAAGTGATTTTAACTTCGAATGCCTATTTCTATTCAAGTGTATTGATTGAGTTTTATTATGCATCATGCGGTCTATTGTTGTCTACATTTGCATATGAGTTTGCATTGAATAGATTGACTAGCGACTAACCTCACAAAATCACAATAGTAGCTGTTAAATTAATAGCAAAACCAGCATAATTATTGAGCTAAACCAATCAAATGCACTGGCTGGAAATAGCTCTGAATTGATTTATGAAGAGTAATAATGAAAAGAAAATGTTGTTCGATTTTTAAATTTGCGCGCGAAATGTGTTGTGGTCTTGTTTCTTTTTAATTTTCTAAAAAAGTATTCATAAACAATAATAGATTTAGAATAATGGTTAGAATTAAAAATTTGTAAAGAATAACAGTAAACTGCCCCTTTTTAAATAGATTTGAACAATGAAATAAAGTTAAATGAAGATTCAAATGATAGTTTAAAACCATTATAAATTATACTAAAGACTGCCTTTGTTTAAAATAGTTGGTAGTTGGTACATTGACGGATAGAAAGGGAAAATTACCAAAACCTAAACAGGCACTTGTGTAATATAATACGAAAAAATGAATTTAACAACGCACAAAGCTTGCCATTCAAGGGCGAACTAATAAATTAAGACATGTCGGCTAGATTAACGTGAAAAAGCGTGAATAGGCGTCTTTACTTTAGCTGACTCATCTCTTTGGCTGTTAAGCTGTAAGTTTTTCCTGACTTTGCACAAATTAAAACGATCCTACGCCATTTATTATGTTTTGTGCGCGGTGATGTTCATTTTTGTAGTATGGTTCATTTGCGGTTTTATAAGGAAATTGCTTTGTGATTAAATTGAAATTATCGTTCGAATTTTATAGGGAATTTACATATTTAAGTAGACTTTAAATAATGGTGGGTCATTTCTGCCTGCCTGCCTGTCATTTCGTTTTTCATTAAAGTTATTGAAAGGTACGGATTTTGTGTTGCCACATTAATATATCTTTTTGACGATTATGTGCCTGATTAAGTTTTTATTAATAAAACGGTTGATTAATATACATACAGAGTTTCGTATAAAATCAGTTTTTACACGTGCAACGGAAATGTAATTTTGTGAAGAACTCCCACACACAAGGACATATTAGTGTAATATATCTGGACGCCTGTGTTAATGTTCTCTATCTGAAACATGCATTTTTTTTTGTGTTAAGGTTTTTTATAAACTAGTAAATTCCAATCAGTAATATTGCCGTATTTCCTTAAAATTTTCAACAATAATGCAGTATAATTCCTAGTGAAAAAATTATATACATGATTAAAATATATATAGTAATTATTTTATATTAATAGCTACACAAAATTTGAAAGAAAGCAACAACTATTTTGCTTTAATATAATTTTAGATTATCACATTAGCTACTATTTACGTGAAACCGAAGGGTCTATAAAGACATGGTTATCAACAGTATTGAGCCGCGTAAAGCTTGTCCAAATAATATACCTGTCCCATTAATATTATAAATTGTTACTGCTTCATGAAAAAATTGATGGATCACGGATCTTTAGAAAAATTTGGTTACGCCCCTGGTTCGTCCGCGAGTGAAACCGCGCGGCATAGCTAGTAAATTATAGATAAAGTTGGCTACTATTTACCCTAATACCAAGTGAAGCCAAACGTCGAGCCTAGCTATAAAGACAAGGTTATCCGCAGAATTAAGCCGCGTAAAGCTTGTTTCAAATAATTGTGGGTTTTCGGTGACCTACTTTAGGAATTCGCAGTCGTGTCGTAGCTGTTCGGATACAAGCCTTAATGATTTCCTTGATTTTGCTCTCATTTTAAAATTGTACGTTCGATTGAACAACTGATTTAATATCGTTTTAGAGTAGGTTTAATTTTAGAAAAAAAGAAGTGTTTATTAAGAAATAAGTAGGTATCTAAGTTTAAAACTTATATTGCATATTTTGGAATATGTTCATTTTAAAGGATACCTAATGGCGTATAAGGTTATTTTTAAATTATGTTCTTATCGAAATTTGCACTATTTCCTTACAGTTCTTGCATTTCTATATATTATTCGTTCTCTGACACATATATTTTTATCTTCATCGGCTATCGTTCTGTTTTTAATACAAAATAATCTATAATAAGCTAAGAAAGCTATCAACAGCGATGATATTAATTTGTTCATAGTCAGTGATTCTATAAGCCGATTTTATGTTAACTCAAAAACATTTTAAATTGAATGGCCTATATTCAACCGGCATTTGAAGTAGATATATTTGCATATTTATTATTAACACAACATTTATATGCAGTTTGCTAAAAATCTAGGTTTAGATTATTTTGAATAAATAATTTTGTTTATTTAGAAGAACAACAATTTTCATCTCTAAATCTTATATTTGAGATGAATAAACCTAAATGGCAATATCTGAGGTGATGATGGTTTTATACTCTATTTCTAAGATTGCTTTAAATAAAGTTTGTAGGTAATTATTAAAAGTATTGTCTGTCACTCATTCCCACCAGAACGACTAAACAGATCGTGGTGAAATTTGCAGCAGATATTATAACAATCATTCAGTCCGCATATGCGTGTTGTAAACCGGTGCATCCGCGGACTGAAACAAGTTATAAGTAAAATATAATATCATCTCTTTACTAAATTATCTTAAAAATTGCAGTCATCAAATCAATGCTGTATTTATTACTAAAGGTTTATAGATTATACTGTACCATTAAAAATTGTTCAGTTATTTTCAACCAGACAGCAAAGATGACAAATTAATAGGTAGATTGTAAATGCGAGACCATCAATAACTTGCTTAGTCGAGTGTACCATGACACTTGCTAATATTGAGTTATGTTCCTGCTTTGTTGTACGTGATGTTAATTGATATTCTTTAATGCTATGTAATGGTAAAGAATATTTAGTTTTCTTATTAATTTAGTAGCTGATACGTTAGTGATTTGGTAGCTTTTTAACAATGAAATCTGTTCACCCAGTTGAAAGTTGTGGCTAATGCTATATGGTAAAGGACATAATTTAGTTTTCTTATAAATTTAATTGCCCATGTGATGCCTAGCAATTTGGCAAGATTTTTTAAAAACAAAATTCGTTAATCCAGTCGGTAATAAACCTGAATCGAATAATGTCTTCCTCCTTTTTGGAAGACAGGTGAAAACCCTGGTGAACCCACCCTGGGTATTACTTTATTTAAGTAAGCACTCTACATACAATAACAAACTAATTGTTTCTTTTAACAGCTAATATTATTAGCTACAAATTCTCCATTGCTTCTTATTAAAATAATTATAGAGAGATCAAAAATCTAGGTCAGTATTCATCATAATTCACAGCTGACAGATGAAGCGTCCAAACTTTTTTCATTAAGATTTCATCTTGAAGGCACTGTTTTGAAATTAAAATATAATCGATTAATTTGCTATTTGTCTTTAAATTAAGAGTGAGATATTGCTTTATAAAATATGAAAGACAGGTTTAGAAAGCGACGAAAATCTAGATAGATATATGATCTTGAGTAACTCTTTAAGAAAATAAGGACCAGTATTTTTTCAAACAACAAAAAGTTAATGTATCAAAAAATTTAATTATTTGTAGTTATTAGTCCAATAATACTTTCATAATAATACATGGTTTTTAAACTGTTCTAAGGTCTAAGGTCAACTCAAATGAATACTTTTTTAGAGGTTTTTAGGTACACTTTTTAATACCATATTCAACATCTATTTCGCCTTTTATTGAAACATTTTTATCCGTATATTGTTGTCTAAAAATACATTAACGGGAAATAAATCAGTCACGCATAAATAAGCTATATCGATCTGTGGCGGCGAAATGTTGATAGCCCCTGCTAAGGGTTTTATCGAATTCAAATGTGTCGATCATGATTACTATGTCTCTATAGATAGAGTTAACTGGATGGTATCGCAAGGGAACGCTCTAAAAATAGTTTCTATTTTGTATCACGGGATATGAATAAAATTAAAGCCTTTGAATTCAACTAACAATACAATTCGACGTTAAAACCTTTTAAGCTATTGCATAGCTTCTATCGCGGGCCTTGAGCGCGGGGACCGAATCGAGAAATTCCGTAACGAAAAAACCTCACGCTCCCCACTCCGACGGGCACGGAGGTGTGGCTTGAAGGCATAGCATGCAATAGCTTTACCGCGGTAGTCCCCGAGTGCCACACGTCTTTTTTTAATTTTCTTGAAATTTGAAGTTGTAAAGTGTACCTATAAGATTCATTGACAATATTTTTTATATACTTAATTTTTTAATCTATATTATAATATTATTATAAAGCTGAAGAGTTTGTTTGTTTGTTTGAACGCGCTAATCTCAGGAACTACTGGTTCGATTTGAAAAATTCTTTCGGTTTTAGATAGCCCATTTATCGAGGAAGGCTATAGGCTATATATCATCACGCTAAGACCAACAGGAGCGGGTGAAACCGCGGAGCACAGCTAGTTTATTTATATACTAAACTTTTGCAAGTTTAATAAAAGATCGTTTAGTAGTTTTGATGTGATTGTGACAAATATTACGTCTGGATGGATGTTCTTTGTTACTCAAGAAGCTTTTGCATAATGCATATTCAAGACGCTTTTATTACCACCTGTATATTTGTGTGTAACTGACTCTATTTTAACCCTTTTTAAACTGACAGATTTAATGCCTACTTTGTACACTTATCATGGATTGGTGACAAAATAACAATTACGTGAGTTTATCTTCTTCGCATGATTTTTGAACTATTGAACTATTTGAACTATTAATGTCAATATAATATCCATATAGGAAGTAAATTTAAATATAAATGAAGTTATTTTAAAGCCAATTCTAGTCCACTATAAGCGATTGGACGTTAATAAAGAATTTATAGATGGAGGTTAGTTCATTCGTTTCTTTGAACATTTACGATGTCTTAATGTCAGTTTGACATCAAAGGCACATACCTAACGATTGTTCGAGACATCTATTGTCAACTTTTTTAGCTGTTTGTGGCGTATTTTTTTTGATTTTGTTTTGAGCTGAAATATGTATGTTTTTGAAGTTAAACTTATTTAGGCGCATTGAGAGTAAAATTGCAAGGTCGCGTCATGGCAATACCGTCACGTCATTTTGGTATGTTTAAATCGTGCCAAAAAGTTTCACTTCTCGGCACACACGTTCTTTTTTGAGTTGTAGTGTGTTTTTTAATATGCTGTGTATCATAAATGGCTTGAAAGATTTTAACGTGTAAAAGCGAATATGCCAGTTTTTCGTTTAAACTTGGTTTTCATGTTGGTGGTAATATTGAATGTTTTCCCTCTTTTATTTACCCTTACAAGAAAATTAACCTATTTATTTATTTCAATTAACAAAATTACACATGTCAATAATAATTACCTACTTTATCTCCAGCCTCATTATATGTAAATCTAACCATCAAACGGGAAGTTATTTGAATGATTACATTAGTGACGCGTCAGACGCAAAATGTCGTCCATGCAAGGAACATTTTGATTAACTTACGTTTTACGCCGCGTCACGTAGTCGGTAATTACGTTACGCAAGGAACGAAGATGCGTAAACAAGATACCGGAAAATATAGAATTCTAAATGTTTTTTGTAAAAAATAGCTCGTTTAGTCATTTTATAAGTAGCTACTAAGGACTAAGGAAGATCACCTTTCTTCCGATGTACGTATCGCGATGAAATACAGATTACCAAATCATCATTGTAAAACAAGAATATATTTTTCATCATCATCATCATCATCAGACCCTTATGTTCCCACTGCTGGTACACGAACCTTCTTTGAAGGTACAGGTCATGTCCACCGTCGTCGAAGTTACGATTTTTAAATAGTAATATTAGAATGCTGTTTAATTTTATTAGATTAATAGATTTATGAAAATGTAAAGACCATTATGTACAATCGTGAATTGTAATGTTTTAAAAAACATAATAGTCTTAATTAAAACCATTATAATGTAAATTTAAACAATATACTTGGTAAACAAAGTATGACGTAAGTTATAATAAAATATGTTAATGAACAATATGTATTTTATTCTGTAGGAATAAATTTACAGTTTTGGGAAAAGTAATATTTGCTTTTTATAACACCCGAGGTTAACCTTTATCTTTATTAAAATTGTTAGGAATATTTGATAATTTAAAAGTAAAATTTTCATACTTATTCAGCCTTAACAAATAAAGTAGTTCAGAGTTATGTTCTAAACAGATGGAATAACACTGAATAACATTTTAAAGTCTTTTCAGTATTGTGCTGTATTTTTTCAAAGAGAGTTTGTTTTCTGCAAACTTATTATCGGTATTACTGTGGTAGTGGTATTACGGATTTATACTAATACTAGCGACCCGCCCCGGCTTCGCACGGGTGCAATGCTGATACTAAATACACTACAGAAAAACTGTGAACGTTGTATATAAAAACATAGCGGCCCGCTCCGGCTTCGCACGGGTATAAAATATATAGCCGGCCGGTACCGCCGCAAACGCTACGTCCCGCAATTTTTAAATCTGTAATATCTTCGAAAATATTCACTTAAATCATACGGTGTAAAGGGCCATATAGATCTATATTAAATGAACAATGTATTCAAGGTATTTAATTGGTTAAGGATTAATGCTGTATTGGTTAAAATCGCTTCGAAAATTAGCCATTATTTGTCGTAAAAAGTAAATGACAAAAAAAGTTATTGTGGGTTATCCATAAGAGATAGACATATACCATCGCGGACTTTTCTGTAGACCTTTTCAATGTGTATAATACTTAGTACATTATTTTGATAAAACTCGTAGGGTTCCGCCTGCGTTTGCAATGTAAGCGGAAAAAATGTAATTTTTTACGACATCACATTAGAAACCTCAAAAATAACAGTACTTCTCCACTATTTAATGGATGTTATTATACATATAAACCTTCCTCTTGAATCACTCTATCTATTAAAAAAAACCGCATCAAAATCCGTTGCGTAGTTTCAAAGATTTAAGCGTACAAAGGGACATAGGGACATAGGGACAGAGAAAGCGACTTTGTTTTATACTATGTAGTGATTATAAAGCTGAAGAGTTTGTTTGTTTGAACGCGCTAATCTCAGGAACTACTATCCGATAAGAAAAATTCTTTCGGTGTTAGATAACCCATTTATAGAGGAAGGCTTATATAGGCTATATATCATCATCACGCTAAGACCAAAAGGAGTGGAGCAATACGGGTGAAACCGCGGAGCACAGCTAGTGGATTATAATAATTATGATATTACATATTCTATACATAAGAGACTTTAATTATATAAATCTTTGGTAAATATTAAACAAAAATGATTGATTATTTAATTGTGATTAATGTTATATATATAGGTATGTGTTTGTTACAGGTACTCATTCACATCAATTAAATCGCGAATTATAATATCCCTGGGTAATTCAGGCAAGTTTTATGCAAATAAAAGAGCCCTTAACATGGTGAAATACTACTTTTAATACAAATGGTTAATATTTAAAGTTAAAGTTTTTATAAGTCTTGGCAGAACAATGCCGAACTAACTGCAATAATTTTGTAAAATTTAGCGGAACAACTTGAAACTGCTAGCTAAAGCGTATATAATAACTTCAGTAATTACAATGCTATAAACGGGGGTGTCTAACGAACCCGAAATCAAATTATATTCTAAAGCTGAAGAGTTTGTTTGAACGCGCTAATCTCGGGAACTACTGGTCCGATTTGAAAAATTATTTCGGTGTTAGATAGCCCATTTATCGAGGTAGGCTCTAGGCTATATAGCATCTCGCTAAGACCAACAGGAGCGGAGCACTGCGGCTAAAACTGCGGAGCACAGCTAGTAGATTATATAGAGATGTGTAAACAGCAATGTCATTCGGAATTAGTGGAAAACGTTAAGACAACCAGCAGACTGTGAACCAAATGTTGGATTAATTATACGTTAGACTTGACAAGCGGGCTTAGGATGAAGATTGGTTTTTTAAAGCTAACATGGATATAGGTACATAGGTGTATGCTATTAGGAGAAAAAAGGCGAATGCCAGATTTAACTCCCATTTAAGTTCGTGTTACGGAAAATGGAAACTAAATGCGTGTAAAAACACGACATTTTAGGTACGTAAAGGATTTTAACGTGTTTATTCATTGTTATTTTATCCGACGTTTTGTACTTAAATACTTCTTACCAAAGTCAATATAATAATAAAACATAAACAAAAATATTTATTATGTTAAACGTACCCTTCGTGGAAAACTAAATAAAACAGTGTTTTAACGTTGTATTCGGAATTTCAGCTACGATTCACGGAATTTTTGCCATGTTATTGTTTTGTTTAAAATTAACTTCATACGTCTGGATAAATGCAGTAAATTTCAGCTTTGAGCAGCATTGTTAAAATTGAATAAGCGTACATATAAATCCAGTTTAACCTGGTCTCTGTAACCTTAGAGCTTCGATATAATTGAGAGGTCTACATTTTCTGGTGATTGTGATTTATTTTAGTACGAAGATGTGCCAGATTGCTATCGTATAAAATAGTGGAACTGACACTAATGTCGGGGCAACTGTCGAAAAAGCGGAGTAATCCATTTATTGCGATGTATTCAATCAACAAATTGCTACCTAATAAATTAGATAAGTTAGCCGCTGGTAAGGACAGGCAAAAAGTTGACTTTTTCTGCATGATATAAATGTGTTGGTACTTGGTACTTTAATGTCTTCTGTTCTATTCTTGTTTTATGCATGGATGGATTTTTGTTATTATTTTAAGTAAAAACTACTGAACGGATTTTGATGATGCTTTGCAGAATTATCAGAATATCAGATAATCTATAGAAATACTTGATTTTAATCATGGCACTGCGTTAAAGTTTGTGAGAATAGATGTATGTTGCAGTTGGTTGCAGTATGTTGCTATGTTACGCAAAATAGCTGATCGATTCATTATAAAATTACATATTCCCACAAATTAAAGCTATGTGGGCTTCGATCTTCCTGAATGTCACGCGAGGCCGTCGCAGGTTCCAGTTTGAATCTGCAAAATATGTTAGAAATGATTTAATAGATAATACTATCATAGGTGGTTTAATAATAATTGACCAAAGTGACTATTTTTTTAAGGTTTAATCCTACTAATATTATAAATGCGAAATTTTGTGAGGATGTGTATGTGTGTGTTTGTTACTCTTTCACGCAAATACTACTGAACCGATTACAATGAAATTTAGCACACATATAGAGGGTAACTTGGATTAAGAGGGCTTATTCAATTTAACGCAAGTCAAAATCTCCGCGATCTATTACGATAGATCGCGGCTTGCGCTATCCTTTTACTATGAAAAGCATAGGTCCACAGGAGAGCGCCGAGCAACATGTCCTCTCTCTGGAAAGGCTCGCTGCCGACTGATTTTAATCGGGTCGCGCGCAGTGTTTTATAGTACTTTAAAAAAAATTGTAGAAAAATAATAGAGGTACCGTAGTTGATTTTTTAAATTTTATCTTATAAGTAAGACGTTCTTTTATTGCAATATGTATAAATTATATTCAACTAAGTCAAATATCTTGGTGAAAATAATCATTTTGTCGACTATAATTTCTAAAAAAATTCACATTGTTCGGATTTTAATTTCGTAAGTTAGGAGTCCAAAATAAAAAAATCTTTTAACTAACTATTTTAATAAGGATATTTGCAGTTAGTTAAAAAAAATTGTGTGTTAGATCTGTCAGCAATTTCAGATATTTTTAGCTTCGAAATTGACACTAAAAGTGAAATCAAGTAATCATTGGCTCAGTTATCTTGATGGTATTCACAAATACTGTATTAATTGAAAAAAACTCTTAACTAACTATATGGACAATAAAATTTCCTAAAATTATTAGTAATTCATATGTTTGTAAGATAAGTGGTTGATGGACAATCTGGTTTGAAAAATCACATATTTGAGCCAAACAGCGCACGGACCGCGTACACGGCCTTAACACATACTATAGGTGGTCCCGGAAATCCCACGGGTACGGGAACTATGTGGGTTTTCCTTTGAAAACGTGGGCGAAGCCGCGGGCGGAAATCTAGTTACTTATATTTAAACAAATTAAATCCTCATAAACGAAAACAATTATCGTTCTATTTATCTAGTTTATTTCTAGTTCTCTTGTAACAATCAAATTAACACTATCAAGAGTTCTAACACCAGAAAAAGGCTCAACAAACTGCCAACGAGTTGGCTACAGGTAACTAACCTAATTTTAGTTTAACGGTTACAATGTGGTACTTAGGAAGTTTAGCAATCTCTATAATTGTTGTACTATAATTCTTTGGTTGTAAAATTTCACTATCACGTGGGTACTCCGTTTAATTTTGTTATGAATGTGTCTTAATTTGGGTTGATGACGTCATTTCTTAGGTTTTGTGGGGTGCTTTTGATTTGATATAGAAATGTCATGTTGTTTGGTTATCAAGGAAATATGTGATGCATATTGTTTCTATGTATGATTGTATGTTTTATTTTCAATATAATTGGAAAACTACAATATATTTTTATGGCAGTTTATGTTTTTTTAGTAAAAGATAACTTTTAGAGCTTTTGCTCGTGATAATATAATATTTTTAGTATTCGGTTACGAGTTTGTATGATTATATTTTTACAATTACGTGCCAAAATAACTATAGGTCATGCTCCATTTAACTCATATACTGCTCTGCGATAGTAAAACCATTTCACCAGCTATTGTTTTTTGCGTTTTCATACTATATTTATTTGTTTGTCAGCCATCAGGCGTGAACCGTTAAATTAATTTAGATTGCGTTCTATTCGTTATACGAATATATTTTTCTTTTAGCGTTTCGCAAATAGTCGTTGTGTTTAGAGAATTTAGTTCAAATTTGAAATTAAATGGAGCCTTTAAATTCAAACAATAGATTAATTTACACGCCGTCTGTTGTTTCTGAATTTAGTTACTTTATAATGATGTTGTAGATACATTATTTTATATTTTTATTTGTAGGTAGATAATAAGGG
Organism: Colias nastes; assembly: GCA_907164665.1. Lineage (NCBI taxonomy): Eukaryota > Metazoa > Arthropoda > Insecta > Lepidoptera > Pieridae > Colias > Colias nastes. Next base: position 53,737 of record CAJQZM010036643.1, read on the forward strand.
TGGCAAAGATGGACGGGTTGCTTGTTAGGGGTGTACACATAGAGTTTTAAGAATTCATCTATTTGAAAAAAAAATGCATCTGGAATTTTATAAGTATTTTTTACGTACCCAGCGTATGCAAAAGTATAACCTCAATTGAGCTTAGTATAGTACCGATAGTGGGACACCCTGTATAGACAGGAGTTATTATATTTATTTCATATTTTGTTTTAAAAGCGAAAGAAAACATAAGAGTTCTTTTACTCATAAGCACAAACATAAATTCAATGTTTTTATTATAAACTATAATAAACACAAAAGCATAATGACCATCAAAATACATCAGTAATTTTTAAATACATTACATAAATCTTAATATTCAAAGAATCTACACTTATTAAAAAAAAAACACGATGCAAATTACCACAATCTCAAAACACCAAAAAATCTCACAACAAACAGGTAAAAATAATCAACAAGATCCTTCACTAGGTTAAATCTATAATTTACAAAGACCTGAAACGCTAGAACGTGGACAAAACCTAACTGAATAACAGCTCTACAGTGTCAAAGGTTGGATCCTTCATTTACTATAATTGGTCGGTTCAGTTGGATGTGCTTTTTGATTATTGGTTTAACTTTACCAAAGGGACGGCTTTTACCATAAATGCTACTACCGATAAATAATGGTAGTAATTCTTTGATTAAATATGGATGTTTAGCTTGTATATTGCGTGCTTTATAAGCACTTGTGTAGTCCTTAATTGTAATATTTGATTGACTTATATAATATGTGTGTTTTATCACAATTTTATTATAAACTACATTCCAAGAATCTATACTAATATTATAAAACTGACGAGTTTATTGTTTGTTTGAACGCGCTAATCTCTGGAACTACTGGTCCGATTTGAAAAATTCTTTCGGGGTTAGATAGCCCTTTATCGAGGAATACTATAGGCTATATATCATCAATAATAATATATATCGCTAAGACCAACAGGAGCGGAGCAATGCGGGTGAAACCGCGGAGCGCAGCTAGTTTACTATAATTGGTCGGTTCAGTTGGATGTGCTTTTTGATTATTGGTTTAACTTTACCAAGGGGTAGGTACAACTTTTATCGTTAATACTACTACCGTTTAATAATGGTAGTAATTCTTTGATTAAATATGGATGTTTAGCTTTAGCTCTTGTGTATTCTTTAATTGTAATGTCTGATTGACTTGACTTGTATGTGTGTGTGTTCGATCATATTTTATCAAACTACCTTCCAAGAATCAAATGTTTAAGGCTAGTAATTCTTTGATTTATTATTGATATTTTATGAGCGCTTTTACCGTCCTTAATTTAAATGTCTAAACGATTGATTGAGCATTTGCATGTCATATGAATGTCTCATTTTATCATATACTTGTAATTTTTTGATTTTCATATTTTATAAGAGCTTTTGTCTTCTTTGTAATTTAGCGACTTGTCAGTATATGCGGATTATTTCATATTAAATGTCTTCTTTGTGAGTTATGTTTCGTGTTACGGTTTTTCTTTTTAAAAGGTTGTGGGTAATGGAAAGATGTGCAATGTACATGTAATAGACTTCGACTATTTTTAACTTTTCAGACTTTTAAGTCGCCAACAGGAATCAAACCCAGCGTCATGTTACCCGTATACAATATTTATGTGAGTTACAAATAATACCTATAGCTTTTGTTTTTACATATAACACACATGATAGAATCCAATAAAACAATATCATCCGTTTCTATCAAGCCAATCCAACCGTTCACAATAAAAAATACCTTTTCTTCATGTTCCCACAACATAAAAATTCACCATGCATTCGGAATGAGAAAAGAAAACATTCAATTCCTATGGTCTTGTTTTTATAAGACGTCGCGGAGCGAGGTTGAAAAAATTGAGTACGTGTAAGCAAATAATTCCCTTTGTCAGTTTGGGGTAGAGTTATTGTGTATATTAAAATACTAGCTTTCCACCCGCAGCTTCGCCCGCGCAGTCAAAGAAAAACCCGCATAGTTCCCGTTCCCGTGGGATTACCGGGATAAAATCTATCCTATTTCCCGGGGTAAATAGTAGCCTATGTCCTTTCTCAGGTATCAAAATATCTCTATACCAAATTTCATGCAAATTGGTTCAGTAGTTAAGGCGTGATTGAGTAACAGACAGACAGACAGAGTTACTTTCGCATTTATAATATTATAGTATGGATATATAGGCTTGTAAGAAAATGCTTCAATGTATAGGTACTAGCTGTCCGCCCGTGTCAAATAAAAACCCGCATAGTTCCCGTTCCCGTGGAATTTCCGGGATAAATCCTATGTGTTAATCCAAGTTACCCTCTATATGTTTGCTAAATTTCATTGTAATCGGTTCAGTAGTATTTGCGTAAAAGGGTAACAAACATACATACATCCATCCTAACAAACTTTCGCATTTATTATTACTACGTTTATTATTAAATTTATTTTTAGTAAGAAGTATGTAAAGTCGCATTATAACTAGAGCAGTTAGTTTAGTGTGGAATTAAATACAGCAATTTATAATAACGCATAACAATCTACCGGGGTATATGAAATTTCATCCGAATTGGTTGTGTAATTTATGCTTTATATACAAATAAATCTTCAAAGTATTTGAGAGAAATTTGTGCTTATAATATACGGTCTACGGTACCTAAATTTCAGGCAGATTCTTTAATCTTTCAATGAGAAGAAAAAAGTGTATACTTTTTTTAGTTGTATAGCTAGAAGATTACGTGAATGTGATTTTAGGCAAAACTCAGGTTCTTTATTTCATGTTCACTTTGAGAAACTTGCCTTTACATTTAAGTTCATCATCATCATCATCATTGTCAGCCTAAACTTGTCCACTGCTGGACATAGGCCTCAGTCATGGCACGGCACTGAGCCCGGTCGTTTGCAGTCGTCGTTAACATTTAAGTTACAAGAAATAAACATAGGTTTCAAACCGATAACCAAACAATTTAAATCCTAGATTAACAAATCTACAATTTAATTCAATGTAAAACTAAATCACAGGTCAAAAAGACCTTGAAGATCGCGTGTTATAAATTGCATGAAAACCTTTATTCGGTAGCAATTTTGTGTAATATGAACGACACGTTTTACCCTTAGTCCGTGACAAACTTTTTGGATAGCTCTTAGTGATATTGTTATTACGAAAATTGTTGCAATTTATCAGATTAGTATACTTTATTATGTTCAGTTTATTGCGTGATATGGACTTCCTGGTTTTTGTTTTGATGGTTGTATGTGTAAGTTGATATGTGTTAGGTATTGTACGTTTGGGGACTATTTTTCAATATATAAATTCGTAAATAAACGTAAGCTATTTCAAACGTATAAAATATATAGGTAGGTAGTATCTTAAGTATTGAAATAAAATACGGGCTAAGTTATATTATGTAGATAATAAACGTACTATGTTTATATAATAAACTAGGTTTCCGCCCGCGGCTTCGCCCGCGCAGTCAAAGAAAAACCCGCATAGTTCCCGTTCCCGTGGGATTTCCGGGATTGCGTCATTTTCCCGGGATAAAAAGTAGCCTATGTCCTTTCTCGGGTATCAAAATATCTCCATACCAAATTTCATGCAAATTGGTTCATTAGTTTAGGCGTGATTGAGTCACAGACAGACAGACAGAGTTACTTTCGCATTTAAAATATTAGTATGGATTATGGATTTAAACTATTAAAAATAAATTCTCCAATAAGATACTTATACCTACGTAAAGAATGTTAAGTGCTTTTTTTAGACTTTTAATTATCATTATTATATAGGTAATGTTACTTAAAACAATAGTAATCCTACGAATATTATTGAAAATATATTTTTGAAATCACATTACAGAAAAAATATTTTTCTATTTTGTGGTTGAAATGTAGTCAACGCCATGTGTTGTCGTAACATGTATGTTGGGATGTCTTTTATTGTGAAAAACAGTTTCTGTCAAAACAAATTTTCTATTTATTTCTTTTTCGTTGTTTAAATTATTACACACTATTATCTAACTACTCTATTTTACAATCAATCGTATAATTATCCCAAGATTGTCTTGTCATCGATTCTATACGTTATTATGTTACTCCAGACTTCATTAGGCACCGACTATTCATGACCTGCTGCATACTGCATGAATTGTGCTAAACCTTTGATTACCTAGCTGTTTTGCCAAGTGCCACTAGAAATGCTCCAGATTTCTGAGGCTTTGTAAGTTCCGCTTTTGACTAAGTTTCTGGCTCAATTTAAAGCTAAAATGTTTGTGTATAAAAGTGCTTGAGTGTTTCTTGTAATATCTAGTGTTGTAGGCATATTCGTTTGAATTATGCTAATTTTTACTTGCAATGTCGTCTGTAAGTTAATACGAAATGAACTTTGAATGTTTTAATATACATATTAATATAATCAGTGTACTTCCTCTATTAATTAAATTAGAATTTAAACGAAGTTGCAAAGGAACAGAGTTCCGTATTTATTATGTAATAGTTACAAACACAGTTTAAATATGTTTTTTCAGAGAAGTATTACCCACTTTAAGTATTGTTTTTGTAACAATAAGTATCCTTATCTTATCTAGAAGAATGAAAAATTATGCCTTTATAATAACTTCAATCGATTAACTTTTCCTTTCATTTACTCGATATTTAAATTTAATCGTTAATTAATTATATAATTAGGTCGTTAATTGATCTCGTTTTAATTGGACCGTCAATCTATGTAACGTTTTGCCTATATAAACACCACGGGAATGTAGCATTTTGTGGACAAGTGAATTTATACGCAATAAGGTTCATTTTCGTTTAAATCGGTGTATATCTTTAATTTTTAACAAACGGCAATTTCTTCAGCTTTACGCATCTTTAATACTGTATTAATTATATAATTAATAAATTGATTAATCGAAAATGTTTTATACAAAAGTGAATTTTTAAATATGAAAATTAAGTAGAGAGAAATGTAATGAGAGTAGCCGCATATCTAAAGCCTGTACCGGGCAAGAGTGGTTTTAGTGTAAGTCGAGATATTAGTAAAAATAATTGGGTAACCTATACTTTAATAAAGAAAATAGTAATACCTTTTTTTACTATTTCCATGTTATTCATATCACACAACAGAACACGGCATTTGTGAGATGATTCGCAAAAAATGTGTTTTCTCGTTCATTTCTTTAATGGCAGAAAAAGTTCAAATATATTTAGAAATGTATTATCTCCTATAAAACAGTTTTTACTTTCTTGGGAGTCTGAGGTTTTGATTTCACTTTTTTGTTAAATAATTGTGTGTGTATGATATATACTATAATATAGTGCCAATCCGATTATGCCTCACAAAAAATCAGCACACTAAAAGCATAACAGCAATGAACGACTCACAATACATTTTATTGTCTTAGAGTCGAATAAATATTTCTTTCAAAGATTTGCTATCTAAATACGTACACATACGTCATATAGATCCGGGACAGTCCCCGGATGGCACCGGTTTTATGGATCATAAAAAACCCCTACAATACATATCTATGAATTATACGAAGTTTATGAATCCTAAATGCTTGATTTTGGTATTTATTTGGTGATCGAAAGTGCGTCGTTTGAGTGTTTAATTGAAGGTATTCATAGTTTCTGTATTAACGTTATAGTGTTGGCTTTCATAGTTTTAATGTGAATATAATTTACTATTGACTAGTCAGGTCAGATTCCTAAAAGTTGAATGATAGAAAAATATTAATATTGCCCTAAAAACTTCTCGGCATTTCAACGAAATTTAAAAAAAATACCATTTAAAAAATCCGGCTGGATTTTTTAAATCTTGTTGTAATTTTTCATTAAAATACAGTTACATTAAATATCATGAAGAAATGATAAATAGTATAAAACGTAGAGATTTTAAAACATAGGGAAACTAGAGTAGACTTGTTTTTAAACGTTTTACTAATTTTTAGAGCCATTTTCCTAATCCAAGAGAAAACGAACGAACCAACGAACCAAAAACCATTAAAATCTGTTCAACCGTCCTTCATATAAAGATGTGTAAATAACCCGAATTTCTTTTACTTTTTCTTGATTATTTCATTAATATTATGTTTGAAGAAAATATCTCTATAAAGATTAGAAATCAAAGGCTTTTTTTTAATTTTAGTTAAGTTTTTTTCTTCTAAATTTTCTAGAGATATTTTAATTATAATTTTTTCGCGTAAAACACAAGATTAACTATTATTTTATAACGAATTTTACAAGAATATTCATTTAATAATTTCACTATACGAGCCAATATTTCGCCTCAAGGCCTTATTATATTCACCGAGGTAAGGATAGTATGTTAATTGTGTTTACTTTAATTAATTACCAGAGCTAACGAAAAATAAAGGACATTTACGTTCACCTTGAACAAGTTTACACGATTTTAATATGTAATACCTATAGTTAATTTTATGGTAACGACGTTATAAATTTTGCTGTCGAATATTGGTATTATGTAAAGCTCTTTAACTTATTATTTAACGAGATTATGTTTTCCTAAACATTAATTTTTATTGTTTATTAAACGTCACAATCAAATGTATCTATAGAAATGCTAAAACTTCATAACTTTTATTTTATGTGTTTCGTTTGACTGGATTTAAAATTAAACCACATTTGTACTAAGTAGGTATATAGTAATATTATTAATTAAATTCTATTAGAATTTTAAATACTGTATATGAAAATCGTGTCGACAACATCATATTATTATGTTATCATTCTTCTTTATTATCACAAAATAAAATACCTAATATGCTATTCTATATTATTGCATTCATACTCAGGGACCAATTTATCATTGTTCACAAAACCACACGGAAAAAGTTAAGCATTTGAAACAATAGCTTTACAAACGGTTTTGTCTGGCAATTTCGTGATTTATCTAATACGCTACAATGGGAAAAGTTTTGTACCATTTTGTTAAAATTACAGTTAAAAACTAACATTACAATGCGATGAAACTCCATTTGAAATATTGTATTTTAGTCGTAGTTGACTGTTGATTGTATGAACTTTGGTATTGTGTTTAACTAGCCGCTAGTCCGGGCTTCGCCTGCGTTGATCCGGGATAAAATATCCTATGTTCCTTGGTAACAATGTAGTTTAGTAACGGTTAAATAATTTTTTAATCGGACAAGTGGTTTTTGTTTTAAATTTAACATTAACAAAAACCAAATCTTCCCTATTCATCAGTGATTTAACTTTTTTTTGTTTACTTTTGTCTAAAACGGATGCACTAATTTTGATTGCAGTGTCATAATTGAGTAGCTGAATAATGAATTATAATTCAGGAAATCTTAAAAATACAATATTCTGTCACCCAAAACAGTACTTATTATATTATATTATAACGCGAACAAATTCACCTTCAATACAAAAATAAATATAATAATAAAACAATTTTATACACTACAAAAGTAATAATCGTCATGACATCAATTCCTCAATAAAGCTATATCACAACCTCAATCTTAGGCCGTTGAAGGTCCTTGTCTTTGAAGAACTATCAATCGATATTATTAGTCAAGGTCCAAGAAAAATTGGAGAAATGAACACGACAATAGACGTTGTATTCAGCAAATATATTGTTGTATTCATGAGAGAAATAAAATGAAATCGATACAATAGAGAACTTAAATGCCGTAATGTGTTACTGGTTCTTTGAAATAGTTTATTTATTTATTTCCTACTAACGGTCCGCCCCGGCTTCGCCCGTGGTACATATTTCGCAATAAAAGGTAGCCTATGTTCTTTCTCAGGGTCTAAAGATTGTCTGTGCCAAATTTCATCAAAATCGGTTGAGAGGTTTAAGCGAGAAAGCGTAACAGACAGACAGACAGACAGAGTTACTTTCGCTTTTATAATATTACTAGTAGGGATTATTATTACTAGCTGTCCCGGCAAACGTTGTTTTGCCTTACTCTTAACACAAGGGTATGAAAAATAGATTTTGGCCGATTCTGAAAAACTACCTCTACCTCTACTTACCTATGATTTTTTTGTGCCTATTGCACAAAAAAATCATCCGTCCAGCCGTATCGGAGGAGTTTGGTTACTGACACTAGAATTTTATATATTATAATATTAAGAGAATAGATGTAGAGTCATGGTTGATATATCTAGATAAGATTATGATACCTCAATACATTCTACTTATATACTAACTGTTGACAGCTGTGAAAATATATTTCCAACTCCCATCTTTTTCATTAGATGTTGTTTTTTTTTTTTTTTTTCAATAAAACAATTTTTTCAACTAAAAAAGGAATTCCCATTCTATATCAAAATACTGCAACAAAAACATTGTCCAACGCTATGTCAATTAAATAAGATTCTCAGTATATTTTCCAGTATTTGAATGTATCTTTTGTTACCTATATTTTTGTTGAAAAATTCGTTAGTTACAACTTTTGACAGCATGACGTTGGATGACGAATTCAAACCCGACTCAATTGAAAAATTCGGAAACAAATAGTTTCGTCAATGAATAACATGTAGTGTTTGTATGCATACAGTAGATGTATACATATATTTTGTAGTTGCTGAAGGCAGTTTGTGATAGGGTGACGTTTAATAAAGTGCCTAGGCTCTTAATTAAATGCAATGAAGAAATGCCAAGCGTTCTGTGCGTTTTTATTAGAGCCAGAACACGAATTTTGCGTTGTGGCTCTTTTACGGTAACCACAACGCGTTGTGAGCTATTTTATTTAGAGCATTTTTGGTCCTTGAGCTTAAAATATCACTACATACGGTCTAGTAAAAACAAAGTCGCTTTACGCTTTCCATGTATCTGAATGCTTAGATCTTTAAAACAACGAAACAGATTTTTATGGGTTTTTTTTAATAGAAAGAGTGGTTCTGAAGGAAAATAAAAAGAACCTACTTCTTTAGTATTTGAATTTTTGAGTTTTAGACCAAGCGGACAAAACCGCGGGCGGAAAGCTAGTATGTATATAAATTCATTTATCAAATGTTTACACCCAAACACTAACTAGCTAAATTGTTAAATAATCCACTTGCACTAAATATCATGCTAGCTCCATATACTGGCTATAAAAATAGTTCATAAACGTCTCATATGATAGTATTAAGTCCAGTTTAATTATCTTGTTATGATCCATAACGTTTTAATGAGAAAAATGTTACGTCTAGGAAATAACTTTATAGGTGTAATATTGTTTAAAATTTAATGAAAAGTTTACATTATTAGTTTGAGGGTTTTTACTGTACACTTTATTTTGTCCGTTATATTTTGACAATAATGATTTATCAGTTGGCTAGTTTTCTTCATACATTTTGCTCTATATAGTATAACTAGCTGTGCTTCGCGGCTGTTGGTTTTAGCGAGATGATATATAGACTATAAGCCTTCCTCGATAAATGGGCTATCTAACACCGAAATAATTTTTCAAATCGGACCAGTAGTTCCCGAGATTAGCGCGTTCAAACAAACGAACTCTTCAGCTTTATAATATGAGTATAGATATTATATAGTGCAGAGGTACAAATTCATGCAGTTAAAAATAAGCTTTAATGTATTAAAAATGTCACTGTTTTTATAAACGCGAGTTTGTGAGGATGGATGAATGGATGTTACTCTTTTGACGCTAAAACTTTTGTGCCCATATCTTGCACACATTATACACTAGATTATCACGTATGTAACTGGATACTATGCCGATGAAGCCATATAGTAAGTAGTAAGTATGGTTGAGAATATGAATGTAATACTCCTACTACTATACTTTATTCATAACATTACTCTTTACACCCGCAAAGTCAAAGGAAATTCGCATGGGAATAAGATGTTTCACCACGAGTAGCCTATTTCACTGTCTAGCCAGCTTTCTCATAACATAAAAATACCACAACACCGTTCCCTTGCGATAAAACACAAACAAACAAACAAAAACATTGTCATTTTTTTAACATTAGTAAGAATAGTCGTTCTAACAATATATGTAATACCTAATTACCAAATTGTAAGTGACATTACCGTTTAAACAACGCAACCAGAGCCAAGGTATTTGCGGCAGACGATTAAGTCCTGCGGTGGCGTGATACGACTAGTTGCAGAGTTTCAGCTTAGTAGCGATAATCCAGCTGGTTCATAGCTATCAGAATAGTAGATTTTCTTAATGTGCAGCTAAACGGTAGGTGGAATAAGTAATAAGTATCCCTTTAGAAAATAATGTGCAGTAAAAGTTCCTTTGGAAAATAAGGAAGTCCTACATTTCCTTATTTTCTATAGGAATTTTCTAGAAGCTTTAATGATTTATAGGTGTATAATGTATATTATAATCTAAGAATTATAGAGCAAGGTCTTATTGCTCGATTATGTACATATTTATCTGTTTTTTATGAAATAAATATTAAATGAATGTAAAGGGAGTATAGTGTATAAGAAAATATATGTAGTGTATATAAGTTTTTAGTTCAGAATAAATGGGCTTTTTATTTTTATTTATTTTATAAAGGGAGTATGCAATGATATATATTATACAACCTATTGATAATCATCAATAGGTTGTATAATAAATAATTTGATAATATGAATGTAGCAGCTATGTGTTGTTTTTTAATCATTAAAACTAAGCACAAATAATCTAGCTGGTTCACAGTTGCAGCAATTAGGATATTATGTACCTACTAGATTTTCTTAATGTGCCGTGTAGCTAAAGAGTGGTACGAAAAGAATTTTCTAGAAGCTTTAACGGTATAAGGTGTGGTATTAGCATTTAGTGTCACTATTTATAGTTCAAAATGGTTCGGTTAGTATAATTGAAATTTTCAGAAAGTGCTGCGGTTACACTTAAAATAAAAGTAGCTGTAAGACTCCCATTTTTTTAGTACCTTTTTGCATAATTTTCCTGACAATTTACAAAATAGGTATTTAGCCTTGGCAATAAAAAAATAGAATTATTAGATTTATATCAATTAACAAGTACTTTAATAATGTAATACAGTAACCTAACCATGTTCGAAATACGTAGCTTTTGTTCAATAGCAAACTTTAAATAATCTACGACCCTTTGGAGTTACGGCATCGGCCATAATCGTATATTACAATAAGTTATGGTAATATTGTCATATCTAAACGGGATTGACTGTGTGAATAATATTATTACAATTTATCTGGTTTCTCTATGTGGAGTCAATATGTTTGTTATATTAGTTTGAAATATAAAATCTATTGTGTCTGGGTGTTAATTATCTATATAAGTATTTATTTAAAATTATATATCTATGTTTATCAGCCATCTATCATTCCATAACACAAGCGAAAGCTTAGTATGAGATCAGATCGTGCCGTGTGTGAAAATTGTCCTGAAATATTTGAAATATTTAAATTGTATTATGTTATTAATTCTATTGCAACAATATAGTTAAAAATCTATTAATACATAATTGCTTAAAGCTATTTAAACAGGAATATATTCTTTCCCGCTTTTACAATTTTTTTTATTGCTGAGCCTTATTGATTTTGCACTCCTCAATAAATGGACTATCTTACACAAAACGAGTTTTTCAATTCAAACCATTAATTCCGGAGATAAACGCATAAGCCAGAAAACAGTATGACTTCTTATATTATAAAACTGAAGAGTGTCTTGTTTATCCTACTAATATTATAAATGCGAAAGTTTGTGAGGATGTGTATGTGTGTGTTTGTTACTCTTTCACGCAAATACTACTGAACCGATTACAATGAAATTTAGCACACATATAGAGGGTAACTTGGATTAACACATAGGATAGGTTTTATCCCGGAAATCCCAAGCCAACCGGAACTATGCGGGTTTTTCTTTGAAAACGCGGGCGATGCCGCGGGCGGAAAGCTAGTTTGGTTTATAAATATTACTAATAGATCGTGATAATTTTTTAAATCTTTGACATTTTCTTTTCAATAATATTTTTTTTGAATCAACAAAAAAACCATCTTTATAAGAGCAAATTGCGAAGATCAATACCGTAAACCTAATCCGAGATAATACCTACTTATTATTATTAATCCTTTTGGATAAACTTGTCTATTCTGATTTCCCAGGCCGCGAGTTATTAATTTTATTCAATCCTCTGGGAAATTATTTGTTATTGATGCCTTTTGTTTACTAAAACTTTATTGCTATGTTTTTCACTATAACAAGTTATATTTGTGTTGGCTGATTTTTCTAAAGGATAAAATATTTTTTTATAAGTATAAAACAAATAGGTCATACATGCCTTCTATTCTTCGATTGTACCAAAGGTTGTCTAGTAGAAATCATTCAAAAGTGATTAGACCGCCTGTTGTACTTACTTTGAAGCTATAGAAGCTACCTTAAACGGACAGATTTAATTCAAACTTTGTAAACTTATCAAGCAACGGTGACAATACAATAATTTCGTCTTAATATAGCGCGTTTTTTTAGTTAATTTTTTGACGGACTGACCGGTTGGCTTGGTTGGTAGTGGCCCTGCCTTCCAAGCTAGAGGTCGTGGGTTCGATTCCCACCCGGGGCAAATATTTGTGTGATGAACATAGATGTTTGCTCTGTGTCTGGGTGTTAATTATCTATATATAAGTATTTATTTAAAAATTATATATGTATGTTTATCAGCCATCTGGTTTCCATAACACAAGCGAAAGCTTAGTATGGGATCAGATTGTGCCGTGTGTGAAAATTGTCCTGAAATATTTATTTATTATTATCTATTTTCACTATGTACGATATTTATATGTGACTACGGTTTGGTACTCATAATGACCTTAATGTTATCTAGCAGCTATCTCAAACCTTGACCTGTACGAATAAGAATAATTACAATAACAAAGACGTCCATCCGATTAATTATCATTTCTTTAACATGCAAATACTTTCTTGGCAAGTGAAATTGATTTAAATTTCAAATGTAGCTTTTTAGTATAATATATTTGAAGAACAATTTAGAATAAGTGATTTGTTGTAAGCGAAATGGCGGTGGTGTTTATAATAATAATTAATACATTATGCAATCTTACTTTACAAAGTAAGACTCTCTATATTATAATAATAGTAATTGTGCGTGTTGGACCTGTGTCCCCACGTAAGCCATCCAAAGGACCGGGTATCTTCCTACGGTACCCGCGGTACCCGTGTATTATGGAGAGAGACATAACAGCAATAGTAATAATTTCAAGTAGTGTGGTAATTGGACGACCGCTCCCGTTAACTTTCACTTCGCTTAGAACCAGGAGAAGAAAAAACCGTACTTTTTATCCCTAAAATTTTGACAACTGGGGCGGAGACGGGACGAACAGCTAGATATACATAAATAACACTAAAATAATCACATTAATCTCGTATCTGATAAACAACAAAGCTATTCGACCGATTTTAAATACTCATTTACCATTAGAAAGGTACATCTTTGCCGAGTAGATTAGGTAACATTTTTATTTCGTCAAGTCACTCCGAAGTCCGAGCTAAGCCGTAACGAAAGGCTATTCAGACAAATTTCATGTATTTATGTTTTATTTATATTATAAAACATTTTAATTACGACCAGTATCGATGGACGGATGCATTAAAGCAACTGTAATTAATTTAATGAATATATTTAAATACGGCTTAAATTATTCGACCATGTTGTGATTGATTCACGTGCCTAAATTCTGTTTATTTGAATGCCATTAATTAAAATTTATACAAAGCATGGACTTAGTGCGGTTGTTGCAAAACATATTTGTGGGCAAATGGTTGTTAATTTCATTAAAATCCTCCAAATAAATTCCTATATCTCACTGCATAGTACCTATATATCGTATTGCATTCTCTGTCCCTATGTTTGCTTAAATCTTTAAAAGTTCGTAACAAATTTTGTTGCGGTTTTTAATAGATAGAGTGAATCAAGAGGAAGGTTTTAGTATATTATTTATAAGGTTAAGACAAAGTGGACGAAGCCGGGGGCAAAAAGATAGTATTAGCTATATAATAAATAATAAATAATAAAATTCTTTATTGACATAATTACACAGGTCAAAATAATGAATCCTTCGGCTCCCAAACTAGTTTAAAACTGTGTCTCAGGAGCCAGAGGCTTCTCCCAATATTGATCATAATATTATGTCTATAAACTAAACTAAACTAAAAGCTCTAAAATAACAAAATTAATGAAGAGGTAAGTTAAATTATTACGTAAGCGCATTTGTGTATATAGATAAATGTGAGTGAGTGTGTGTGTGTGTGTGTGTGTGTGTGAGAGAGTGTCTGGGTGTGTGTGAGTGTGTGTGGGTGTTTGTGTGTGAGTGTGTGTGCATGTGTGTATGTGTGGGTGTAGTTGTGCATATATGCTGTAATTTATAAACATTTGTTGTTGATGTGATTTATTATAATATATAATAAATATATATATATATATATATATATATCTTTTTTATCCATATTATGTTGTTAAGAATTATAAAAGATCCCTTAAAATGATTTCAGTATCGTCGTAGTCAAACTTCTCAAGCCAGGTAAGTATTAAGTTTTTTATTCCATTATTGTTTACTTTTTTAAATTTTAGTTCTTTATTTATAATATTGTACAATTAGGCCTTGCTTTGTGGCGATTGCATTATGATTTTTCTCTTTCGTTTGAAACAATAATGTGATCTTTAATAATTATTAATTTCCATTTTTGGCACGCTTGTCTCAAATCATCGAACACCCGCCTCAAACTGGCACAGCACACCAGTCATTAATAACAGTGAAAAATCACTGTTATTTTTCACGCTTTGTCACACTAATATATTCGCAAAGCTGTTGAAGTTAGAGCCTCTCGAAATTGTTAAGTTTCCACGTCTCCACCATTCATAACCACAGCCTTCTAGGGACACGTTCGTCCCGATTCTTAGGGCATAAAATTCGCACCTTTTTTCTTCAAATATAAATTATGATTCATTGTCAGTATTTCGGTCTCAGCTTTGAAGTTTCAGCGAAATTTCACATGCTGTGATTTACGAAACGCGTTGAGACGGAGCTTACGTGATGAATACCTAAATGTGTTTGAATTATTTGGAATTAAAAAGGATAAGACGTATCCTGTGTATATATTTACAACACAGTAATATCATTTTCCTGTGTGCTATTGGCCTAAACATCTTCAGTTCTATTCGCTCTGCTATTCTGGCGCGTTTGAGTTTATGATATTATTGAGCGCAACATAGCTTACGTCTAACCAAAGAGCATTTGTAATATCAAGATTATAATTTATTAAGTTATATTGTAACTCCATTCATTCGTAACTTATATTTGTAGTTAGGATTATTATTGTATCAAGTATAGTTTTTTTAAACAGTGAGAATAAAGATGTATTACTGCATTTAATTTATTTATGCCAATATAATATTAATCCTTTTTTTAATCTTAATTTTAATTAATCCGTTTTACCGTCAAGCAAAATACAAAAATATTGCACATGTAGGCCGTAGGTTTTCCTTTAACTAGATAATACACTATACCATATATAAAAATATAATTTGATAATTTCCTCTACAGATTTAACCAATGTCAAGCTAATTCAAAAAACTCTTACCAACTTTTATAAGCTTCCTTGACTCGTTCAGATAAATTCTGTAGATCCTCTATGAATAACAAATATTACAGCGATCGCAGCTCAGAATTTTAAATCTGACTCAAGTTACAGTGGCTCCCAATGGGATATATTTTTATAACTAAACGGATTATAGATATGGTAAATAAGCTCTTATATGATGGGTTTATTGACCTGTCTATGTACTCTATAGCTTTTATGTGAAAAGTTGATTGAACTATGTGTTCATGTTTCAATTTTTACTTGATGAATAGGATAGATATTGTATTTATTATAGCATGGAACATTAAATTCATGTGCTCTTTTTTATATTTTAAATCATTAACGAATTTCCTGAAAAAATAATATTAACACGACGAAAATGATCTAAAGAATCAATCAATTTAAATAATGAATAAATGAAAATATTACAAACCATCACACTTAAAATGGCGGTATTGTTTTTAACTATGATCCTTATAATAATTATATTATTTCCATATCAATGCCTGTAGTTACCTAAAAACTTGTATAACTCGCTAATTTTAACACAAATGCAAGTTAATACATCATAACCCATATACTTCATAACCATACGTTACGTTAATACGTCATAACCATATGATGTACCTTTGTATAATTGTAAATATTACTTGGTGTGGTATATGAAATTGATAAATAAATAAATAAATAAATAATTAAAAAGCTCATACATTTTACCTTCTATTATAAAAATGAGCCATGACCTTAACGTAAAAAGGCCATCGCTAACTTAAACACCTCTTTGTAATTTTAAGACGCCCCGGAATGCCTTAGAACTTTCCAACTGGCTTCTCTAGTGTATATAGAACGTTCTAGATGCAAAAATTCACTTTACAACTAATAGTAGAGGGAAATGGAGGAACTAAGCCTTTTTTTTAAAGTGTTGTTTCGATTGTTTTAGTGTATGAAGTTTTTTGTTTAATTGCTTTAGGGTAGCTTGAGAAAACTAAAAGGCTATTATAACAGGGACAATGACCCAGAATTACCTAAGGCTTAATTAGAATCTATACTTAATATTAAAAGCTTAAGAGTTTGTATGTTTGAATCTCAGGAAATACTTGTCCGATTTGAAAAAATATTTCGGTGTTAGATAGCCCATATCGAGGAAGGGAATAGGATATACATCATCACGCTAAGACCAATAGGAGCGGAGCAATGCGGGTACAATCGCGAGGCACAGCTAGTGATTTTATAAAATATTTTTAGCAAGTAGATAATATTGTTGAACAATTTCTTCAGAGAAGAGCCTGTTAGGAATTCTTGTAATTTATTTCAAATTAGATGAGATATTGTAGAAGTTAATTAATGTTCTTTACTTCGTATAACGTAATGTTCAACTATACCAGGTATTTAATATATAGAGTTACTTTTAATAGCAGTAGTCTATTATTATTTTAATGAGAGAAAGTATGATGAAATTATAAATGTTAGCTAATGTAAGCAGTAAGAAATAAATTAAAACACTATATATTACTAGCTTTCCGCCCGTGGCTTTGCCCGCTTTATCTAAAACCAAATAAATTATATACTAAAACCTATCTCTTGAACAACTCTATCTATTAAAAAAATCGCATCAAAATCCGTTACGTAGTTTTAAAGATTTAAACATGCATAGGGACATAGGGACAGAGAAAGCGACTTTGTTATATACTATGTAGTGATAACCTTCTAGTACATTGACCAATTCGATTGACGTGATCACGTGATAACGCCTGTCATAGCTGTCAAATGTCTATGAAATAATATTTATTTGTTTTTCTCTATTTTGAGGTTACAAAAATGTATTTTATTCAACAAATAGTTCCATCAAGCTACAATGAAGCTTACAAAACTAGTCAATAATAAATCAGCACATAATTTAGTTGTAAGTAAACGTATATCAAAGTTTATATAAATATTTATAACAGTATACGCTATCTGTGGGATTTCTTTCCAATAGACGTCTGTCACGAGGGGGATTACCCGGACCCCGGCTTTCTAACGTATGTGTTTGAGTTTCTTATAAAAGTTTGGGAGAAAATTTCGTCAAAGGCACTGTTTTATGGTTAGGTACTAAGTAGAGGGTTTTGTAAATGGTTGTGTACATGTGTTGTGTGTGTGTGTGTGTGTGTGTGTGTGTGTATGTGCACGTGTGTGTGTAAGTGTAAGTGCACAGTTGTTCTGGACAAGTCAAGTTGCACACTCACACGATGTACTGGCTACTGTTTTTGTTTAATAATTAACATGCAAAATAATTCTTATGGGTAATGTTACGAAACCGCACATGTTTTCTGAAGCAAAAAAG
>CAJQZM010036644.1:5785-35169 GCA_907164665.1 Colias nastes
ATACCGGTAAACGAACGCTTTGCTTTCAATGCCAAATTCGAAATGATAATGATTTTCACTATTATTCCATTATGCTTTTCACCTCAGCATTATACCTCAGTTTTACTACCTACACTATTCTATAGTCAAGTTAAAGTTATTTACTTTATCGAGGATCGCAATTCTCTTTACTACCTTTCTCAATGCTTTTCATCATACTAACATGGTGTCACCACGTAGTATATATTCAATAAAAGTAGCATCATGCATTCTTTATACGTTGCAAATTTATCATCAGCCACGTGCGATCGTAAAATAAAATGAGAATAAGTATACACCTACTCCAGTGAACGAGTACATCTAATCCATCGTAAAAAGCGTTACATCAAACTTATAATATGCATTATCTTATATTGAAGCCTTGCAGGTGCGAGCGTGCTCTAATTAGGTAATTGGAAAATAGTTCGATCCAGACCATTAAAAGTTTCATCAAGTTTAGTTCAGGAACAACTAAAACCAGCTCGACGAATGTAAACATCTTAAGGAAACTGGCATGCCAAGTGTTTGAAACCAACCCGTATTTGGTCACTTTGAATAAATAAACCCTTTATCTGAAACTATTTACTATTAAAAATGTATTTTTTTTTTATAATACATAATGAAGATTTAAAAAGAATGCTGTATGCTATTTCTCATGATACAAAATGTATTCCATACCTTTAGTTATTTTCAAAGGAATTTAATTTTAAAATTCTACATCTTACTGATGATCAAATTCCACATGGCTCCAAACATCAAACCACGACCAAAAATAGACAGCGTTCGCTCTAAAAAATGAGCTAATAATAATAACATACGTTCCCATAACCATCAGTTTTATTAAGCAATAACGATAGACGAAATTAATCGCGACCAAGTCGAAATTAATTCAAAGCAACGACGTCTTTATGAGGTGTGAGTCAAATATGGTCGTGTATACTAAGAATAAATCTGTCACGCAAGTAACCGACGGTCACAAATTGTTATTTATCGTCACGTGTTCCAGAATCGTTAGGCTTAATGATACACAGGGCACCGATTACTAGACATTTTCATAGCTCACAAAGACAATATAAATTCAGTTTGGTTTACTGTTCGGGACTGTACGGGAAAATTGTCGCAACTGAAATGGTGAAAACCCCTCTGGTAATGTTCAGTAGACCTTGGAATACAAACTAGCAAATGACTATTGTATGTATGGAATCATAATAATGTCAACAGAAGATAAACCAAAATGATTATTTTTTGAGCGTGATTGATTGATAGGTATTTTTCTTTTTCCTGAAAATTTAGTGGTCAAGTTATATAAAACATAGCCGTTTTTGCACATTAAGTTATAAATTTTAAATCGTATAAAGTAGCTCTTTATTTACTCTGTTATAGTACAATACTTTTATTTTATTTTGCACATATTTAATTGAGCTCATTTGAAGTAGGTAAATTAAAAAACAAACTATGTATTAACAGTTTTGCGATCGCTTCAAACGTGACGCTTAATTTCATTCAAATACTAATTTCATTTGGAGGCAATAGCGGTCCAATATTAGTTTATTTAACGCGATCACTGTCCAATATCCCAAGCGACCATCTAATAGTACCTCAGGGGAGATGACGCTCCACTTTCAACTGTGATTTGACGTTCACAGCTGTAGAATTGAGTATTTGAATAATAAAAAATTATTGATTTTTTTTATGTATTTTAAAACTTTATTATTAACTAGCTGGCCCGGCGAACTTCGTACCGCCCAGACAATGAATGTCGTGTTACCTTTGGGCTATTGGGCTTGGAACTAATTTAGGCCTTGATGAATGGAATACAATGATGCAAAATAAATAAAGATATATAACAGCATTTTATTTCGACGAATAACACATAGGTAAATAGAATAAAAAAAAAACAATAATTAGATACTTAATTACTTCATACACGTGCCAGAGAAAAATTATCGAATTAAACTACGTTTTGCAGCCTGGGATGCATTCGGATTAACTCTTTTCATTCTTTAACTGGTGTCGACCACGAAATCGTTTCCTTTCACTTTAGTTATGATAGTTCTACCACTATCATCTTGTTGCCTGTGATAGTTTCTACAGTAAATTTTCGTGGATTCCTTTTGGAACACTCGCTGTCAACCATGCATGGTGATTGGCGGTTGATGGTGCCACACGGTCCATGAATCATATTCGTGATTACAACATAATGTCGGTCTGGATCGATTTCAGGATTAGCAATACCCGCACATACAATCTCATCTATTGCCCGAATCATTTATCTGCCCGAATTCTTTCGACTAACCAAATTAAAATGTGTGCATGCTGCAAGCCTGATTTTTTTCATTCGATTGAATACATCCATCATTGAATAATCCGAAACTCATTGCTTGAAAACACGTGTGGTAATGTCGAGCCGATCACTTGATACCTAATTGTCCGGGAAGCAGCAGTAGAATAATTTCCATCCATTTTGGATTTCATGTAAATGTAATGAATAGTTCCAGGCCGACCATAATGACGAACATATGTACATATGACTTTGGCTACCTGTGTATGTCGCCGGTAAAATAGCACCTAAGCACCTAAATAGCCCAACATTTTCTGCATCTTCTTCTCTGTGCTAATTGCATCGCGTAAATGGATGTAATCTTCAAAACGCAATTTAGCTTGGTTCAACCGAATGAGTCAGGGCCTCCGTTTCAATTTTAACGTTATAGTATTATTTCTACGCAATATTGTTGAAGCAGTCGACGAAATCGCGACAAATAATTGTCAGAATTTTCACATTTTTATAGATTTTTTTTAAATAATTAATCGAACTATCCTTCTTGGTTAGTTTCCTCACCAAAAATACCATATCAATTTCTGAAAGCACGCGTAAACACAAATATTTGAGGAATTTTTATATGTATCTGCTTTAATTGCACTTTTCAATAATTGATTTAAAAAAAATACAGACAATAGTTTATTCACCCTTTTTACTTTTTAATTACACAAAATACATTTTTGAACGCATGAATGTCAAACAATATTTTCCGTATTTGACAGGATTGACAACTAATGATTGACATGTACGAAAATCAAAATTATTTTTATATTTTGAAATTTAAATACACGATGTTATTAGCAAAGTTGATATTATGTTGTCGATTCAAAAGTCTTATTTTAATGCGTTCTTCAATTCGAGTGGAACTGAGAGTACAAATACCGTCAAATGTTTGACAGAAAGTATGTGGTCAACTTTTATATGGGAAAATGGAATTGTCGTCTTACTCTATCTTACTCGCAATTTTTCCTTATTTGCTCACCTTTTAAACCTTCCCTAGACCTCCACGAATAATTCAAGACCAAGATAAGATAAATCCGTTCAGCCGTTCTCGAGTTTTAGCGAGACTAACGAACAGCAATTCATTTTTATATATATAGATAATATTGATATTTAATGCAAAAAGCTCCAAAAATATATTTTTCCATAAATTATAAGCAATAAAAAATTGATGAAATTTAAATTAAAATCACGTGACTATAAACGCGCCATGACTGGTCACCATAGTTGTGACGTCATAATGTTATAGCTATTTAATAACAGTACCATGGACGTATAAAAAAAGACGGACGCCGTATTACGAACAAACAACGTGAAGCCACCATAGTAAGCTAGCGATCGTGTAAAGACAATAAACACGCACACACTCTCACCATAGTAAGCTAGTCGGCCGCCATTACGTCGTGAACTACCGACTGATTAACTGCGTCACTGTTTCACAAAAAATATTTAAAATGCCGTCTTGCGTGGTTAAATGGTGTCGCAACAGTACAATTTTAAATAACAAAACACAGGGGATTACATTCCAGAGGGAAGCAAGTTATTTCTTTTACGTTTTAATGACAAAATTATTACGGCAAAATTTATTAAAAAAAAATACAGCCGCCATTGTCATCATGACAGCTGTTGCCATAGTGTTGCCATTATTTCAAAATTTCATTCTCCCAAAAGTCGGGGAGTTGATGTAAGGTTAATTAATTTTAAAATAACCGTATTTCTTTAATTTAATTTTACCTACCACATCCATTCAGATTTCAAAGAGTAAACACACCCATTGTTATTTTTTGTAAAGAATGTGCTTATTATACTAATGACAATTTTGCTGCTTTATGTTTTTGTTTGTATAGGTTAAATAGGCTAAGTTTTTATATCGTGATCCCCGAATTTCGTTATTTTGTGCTGTTTAATTGATAGCGGGTAGTGACTTTTCATAACAAACTGCTTTTCATTTTCGCCGGAAATGCATAGTTTTTGTGAAAATCGAAAATGAAAATTATTTTTTTAAGGTTATTTTTGTACTAAAAACGCAATATTTAACTAATATCTGAAGCCAATGTCGTATTAAAATGTCTAATTATCCCGCTCACACCCAATATTTTTAAAAATATATTTTCGAGCCTATGAAATTATTAACATATTACAATAATTTATTTTATTATATTTTTAACTAGAATTTATTATAGCCAAAAATCGTTCATATGTCATCAAAGTTTGTTCATTCACATCAGATTAGTTAATATGACGCAGTTCACAGATTAGCAATACAAATTTAATAACATATCATAGAGTATGTCACTTTAATACACACAATGCTTCATTTTTTAAAAACTATCAAACTATTTCTAGTATTAAAATAAGTAGCGAGGAGCGAAGCGACGAGCGTGTTAGGTTTACTCTTGAACTGCCGCCTGCTGCCAGAAGCGACTTTAGGGCGATTTACGATTTATTTCTACCTATTCCGAACACTCACTATTTGTTAATATCGTCAAATACTTAAGTTATAATGATTTTTATTTTGACACATAAATTTTAAAAATCACTTTAAATTATCTTTAATCTACAATCGTGAATCGCGTCATTTTACATTTATTATCTGTGGCATGTCGTAAATACAAACATAAATTTTTGGTCAAATTTAAATAATGTAATGAAATTTTTGTAAATAAATAAACAATCCGGCAATATATTTAAAAATAAATAATATTTAATAATAAAATAACAATGGCATAAGATTTTATTTAAAGTTTATTTTTAGTACAAAAATAACCTTAAAAAAAAATGTTGTGTGGTTTTATGAAACCACGGTAAAAGTGAAACTTATCGTACGGTTCCGAACACTGCTTTATACCTACTCGGCAGCCGACCGTCACGCGACATGCGCTACACAGACCAAAAAGTTTGAGACGATGTAATAAAAGTTTCACTTTAATAATTTTCATATTCGATTTGCACAAAAACTACGCATTTCCGGCGAAAAAGAAAAGCAGTTTGTTATGAAAAGTCAATACCCGCTACCCATCAATCACCTCAAAATAATGAAATTCGGGGATCATGTTTCAAAAATTTAACCGGTTAATATTCTAATAGTTAAAGTATACATAAAATGTACAACAAATTGAGAAATAAAAATACTAAAGTGTGGGGTAATTTTAATGCATCTGGCAATCAACCTGGCACACACACATGGATGTGTCGCCGCCATTACTAGGCTTCACTCAATGTTTAGGCGATATACCTACCGTCCGTCTTTTTTTATACGTCCATGAACAGTACAGCGTTTACAGCTATTACATGTGACTAGACAATAATATTGCTAAAATACGAGTTGTTAGTTGGTTCCGATTAGCTATGTGTGATAAAGGATTTATTAAGGCAAAGTCTGATAAGATGTTGATATATTTATGATCACCGATTTTTGTCAGGAATTGCCTTTGTAGTATTCGTACATAATGGTACAAAACAAGAACGATAACTTTTGAGGTTCGCCAATTTTAATAACAGGCCCCGGAATCACAGACACAATAGAAAATCTATTGTGTCGTGGACCGATCGGGCCGTTCGGGGCTCAATGGGTTAATATAAATTTAAATAATATAATTAATAGATAATTAATATAAATAATATATAATTTTAATAATGACAACAAAATTAAATAGATCAAAACCAACAAAATACTGTATTTATTATCACTACATAGTATAAAACAAAGTCGCTTTCTCTGTCCCTATGTCCCTTTGTATGCTTATATCTTTCAAACTACGCAACTGATTCTGATGCGGTTTTTTTAAATAGATAGAGTGATTCAAGAGGAAGGTTTTAGTATATAATTTATTAGGTTTTAGACAAAGCGGGCGAAGCCGCGGGCGGAAAGCTAATTTTTCTATAAACTGCAATGAGTGAAAACTAACATTATGACGTCACACGCGTTTGGGTGACGCTTCGGGAGTTGTCGGTGTGTTTTCGGTACTGGATTCAAAGACTAATTTTTATTTTGAAATAACTTTTGAATTATTGCAAAAAAAATAAAAATAAAATAGTTTTGTTATAAAACTAATATATAATCTTTCCATTTAGCACAAAAAAAAAAATTTATTCAAATAGTCAATTAATATAATCTAGACTGTGCTATCTATTTACCATCAATTCGATTTAAAATAAACGCTTTGTTGATATCTTTATTTGGTATATTCTGTCATTATTATTGAAGAGGAATAGATGTAAAAATCTCTTTTATCTTGATAGCTGTGTAAATGTTCTATAGAATACTGAAAGATATTGTATTGATACATAATATTTATAATATAATTATTAAGTTATGCAAGTATTTAAATTAATAAATATACCTACATTTAAAGTAACAGTTATGCGTATCATACTCAGTTTTATTTATCGAATAGTACTTAAAGTATATTAAAAATGTAAAAAACTATGTACCAAGAGAAATACGGAGAAATCAATTCAGTATTCTATATCTGAAGCAGAAAATCGGATGCTCCATTTCCCCAAGGCTTTGACTTCCAGTGCCGGAAATATTCACCTCCAGCATTCATAATCACGAGGAAAATTGCATATTGATTGAAAAAACTGAATATTATAACATTTTTGTGAGTGTATTGTCTATTTAATTATGATATGGCTTTACAGCTGACGAAATTTAACTTTTTTTTTTGTAAATACATTTGGAAGTAACAAATTTGTACACTTTAGAGACTCAAATAGCGGTTTTAATGTTATTTGTTAACTTGCAATTTCATTTAAGCTTTCTTTTCTCATTTTAACCAGTGAAGAGTGAATTTACAAAAATGCTGTCTTAGTGTCTTCAATTCACATCACGTCCAAGACATTTAGAACCTTTATGTAAAATTATATGCTTCTAAGCTCCACTGCTTTAGCTTGAACTGTAAGTTAGTTTGCTTTCATTCAATGCAGACAAAATACAACGCAAATTAAGCTGCTAAAAGATTACATTATTTAGTATATAATATTTTTCTTTAACGTCACAAAAATAGTTAAACCTATAATACGATCCTCCAAAACAAAGTAAAAAGCTAAACAGCATAATTTGAATATTATAAAGGCATATTCACATTCAATTTGACGTCACCTAAACTATATTGCTGCCTATCTGGGACGCGGTCTATCCATTCTTTATCTTTAACTACCCAATTTCGTCAGCATAAAAAGCGCTTTCTTGCCATTTAGCGCTGTTTTCGTCCTTTTACCTCAAAACCGTGGCTATAACACCTCTCCTGGGTGCGGTATTATTTGCATTTAGAGCGAACGACTGATATTTTGACCTTATCAGAGGAAGATTGTATTTGGGGGACGCATTCTGATGACGTAAGTAGAATCACTCGGAACTCGTGCAAGGAAATTACTTTATATTACAACGTATGAATTTTTGCTTGCAGCTCAAATTGAATTTACGAATAAATTGGTATACCGGTACCTAGTAGGGTATGTTATTTGATGATAAGCGCTACGTTTTAGCATGTGTCGATGTTATTAACTTTTCGTATAAAGGATTAATTTGTACTAGTGATATATAAAGTCTACATTGGATTTTAAATTTTATATACCTAATACTGTGCTCAACGATAAGAACTTTATTAATACTAGAGCTTCGGGTTTATAGATCGGCATGTTCACAGATTTCACTGAAATACGTAGGCAGGTATATCAAATACTGAATGATTTTACGAAGCGCGTGGGTATGTATAGCTACGTTATTTATACAGGGTGACTGGTAATTCGACGTGATCCTTCAAAGGGGTTATACTAGAGGTCATTTGCAACAAATTAAGTCCAGCTAAAATGGATGGTTATTGAGCTATGACCCTTTTCTTTTTGAGGTGATGCAAGTTTTGGGTAAGTTTTTTTTTTTTTTTTTAACTGATCGCTCATTCTTCGGCTTTCAAAAAAATATCAATTGAATGTTAACAGTGTAGTAGTTTTTTCATAATTAATTGTTTTTGGTAAAAAGGCAGAAAATTTTCATATCAAAATCCGTCATAGCTCAATAACCATCCATCCACTTAATTTGTTGCAAATGACCTCTAGTATAACCCCTTTGAAGGATCACGTCGAATTACCAGTCACCCTGTATAATATGGGCTTATTTATAGATACAGCCTTAGAATATTCTCGTAGATATCAAAATTGTATTTGAAACTCAGGTACTATGACGTCTCTGTATTCTGAAATATTTTCCAGAAAAAACTCACACTTAATATTATATTCAGTATGTATCACAATAATACACGCACATTGCAAAAAAATCTAATGTCATCATTTCAGGGCAATTTGTTTCATCTATGCTGCAAATATGAAAAAGCTGAAGCTATACAGTTGCACAGTTTACGAGGCCCTCATTTCTGAACAAATTGAGTAAAAACGGTTTCAAAAATTATTGTTGAGTTATAGTTGCTTATTTTAACACTAACTTGTGCTTTATTTAAAACATCCTTTTCTCAATATTTAAATATTATTTTCACAAAATCAATTATTTTTCATCGCCTACAAAATTATTTTAAATCAAGCTAACCCCTATTACTGAAATTAATTGGATCGAATAAGTCTTATATAAATATATTCCCTCGATAAAATATTTTAAATTACGGACCCTCATTATAACAAGCTTAGTCGAAAAGCCGAAACCACATAATTGATTCCATTATTTGGAAATTGATTATTATAACACTCGGCCTATAATAACTATTTTGGAGCTATGAAATTATCGATACCATCTAGAGTTAATTAAAAAGTGGATACAGTATATAAAAATAGATATTTACAATAATAATTTTCACGATTTAACGTATTAGAAACGTAGGCTTAACGTAGCTTATTATCATAATCACCAGCTATAAAAACGCATTCATTAAACGTTTATAGACTTTTAACAAAATGAAAGTAATAGAAAAAGCTTAAAAAAGAAAAACATAAGCTAAGGAAAGGAAGGATAATATGTCACAGCACTTCTTATTTATTCATCCTGTTGCTTATGAAACAACTTGACATAGACGAAAGAATTATATAAGAGCTATTCAACTCCTAGATTTGAAATTCAAATAATGTAAGCCGAAATCCATTTAATCGTGAAAATATGACAAAAAATAAAAATAACGAAAATCTCAGCAAATTCGCAGTAACAAAAACACGCATTCAAATTAACCACAAAACAGGATGCTCGTTACGTGGGGGAAAAACAAAAAAGTTTTAACCCTTCGCTCGTCTACTGATGTCTATTTTACTTTTTTATAATGACAAATTTTATTTCTCCTGAATAAATGTTACACCAAGAAGGTTTAATAGGTACAACAGAGTAATTACGAAAACTCTCAAAACACAAACTTATCGGTGAGTGTGGGTTTTGCAAAACAATCTAATATAAATTATTCAACACAGATTTAAATGAAACGAAGCAAATTTTATATTATGTTTTAAAGAAAATGAACGTAAGATGTTAAGAACATGGATTCGGATGTTTTCTTGATACATTCTCTTCTATTTTTAATTTACAGTATGACGCAAAAATGAAATATTTTATGTATTTATCACATCTTTCATAATAAAATTACCTCTACATTTAAACCTCACTAGAAGCAAATAGGGTTAGCCAAGTTTAGGTCCGAATACAATAATCATATTTCAACTATACTTCACTTGTTGCCACTCGCAAAATTCAGGATATTTTAACGTTACATTTTTAATGTATTTAGAAGCTGTGTTCAAGGATCTATTTTTTGCACGTCAACTCGCATTTAATTCCGTTGAAAACATGTGTACGAAGTCAATTATATTAGTAAGTTCATTGCTATCTAATCTCTATTGCACGCCGTGGATACTTAAATACCCACCTAATATCACTCTCATTTAAACAATTCTATTCCAATGGCAATATGATTTTTATTAATGCTAGAAATAAGTACCGATTGCAAATATATGCAGATTATTTGCGTGGGACGCAACGACGGCAATCAAATTAAGCAGCGGCAAAAAGAGCAACGAATAGCGTGTTAAACCCTCGCCTGTTTTCTGCCATTCCTATTTGCTTTAGTACAGTCAGCATAAAAATCGTTTCACATTTATTCAATAGCTGTATGAATGAAAAATGTAATTTTGTTAAGAGTTTTAGACGAATTGTTGTTTTTGTTGCGAGCTTGAAGCGATATTATATTGTTTATAAATATGTAAATACAATTACTTATTATTTTTTTGTTACATACATTATTCAATTTTAAAATATTCTCTAAATACTTATTAGAGTTCATTACTTCAGTATCTGATTTTATTTAAGTAAAAATACGCACACACAAACAAAAATAATATTCTAAATAAAACAAAAGCATCGGACGAGCTGGATACATAAAATTAAATATTATATTATTTTTACAGAGTTATTATTTCAGTTGTATGATATTATCATAACATCATTCCTCAATGTTATTATATCATTGTCTCAAAACTTGCCGAACATAAAATATTTTAATATTATGCTAACACAAAAATAATAATTGTTATTTTGACTGGTTTGCGTACGTTTAGGCAATTGTTATTTTATTCAAATTATATCGAGGCTATCAAAGTTTCGACATTGACCATAATCTTTGGTATAATTTTACAACAGAAGGTTTATTGACGCAGCCGTAAAAACTTTATTATAATATTAACATAGAAAAGAGGAGCAATAACGCAAGAAACTTTATGTTATTAACTTGCATTGTTTCTACATGATTCATTTTCTAGTCTTAATTTCTTCCAAATGTCTCGTTCTATATTGACATGCAAATTGGTTTTTAGTTTTAAGATTTTAAAGCTTCAGCTAGCACGGTCTATGTTGGCAGTTGTATATTTTAACTTACATTTTATATACCTACTCTAGTACATGCTTTTATTAAACCTTTGTAATATTAAAGCTCTCAATTTTATAAATTTTGAGTTCCCATGTTGAATGCACTGACCGCCTCCTTGGTACAGTGGTTGACGCGTGAGCGTAGAACCGAGGGGTCCTGGGTTCGATTCCCGATGGAGACGAAGAAAAAAAAAATGTCTCGGTCTGGCAGGATACAGAAGGCTGATCACCTACTTGTCCCTAAAGAAAACCGACCAGTGAAACAGATGTATGGATAATGCATCTGCCCTTACCCCACTACACGGACGGAACTTCACTATACAGGGTGTAATCGTTAAGTGTGCACAGGTGATTATTCCGTAACTATTACAGATATCAAAAAACTTTAAACTGATATCGAAAGTAGGTACTTAACCTAATGAGTAAAATGGCCATAATAAATTTTTAAAAATAAAACGAGAAATATCTAAGAAATTAACTTTAAACCCTCCCATACATTTAGTATGAGATATGAATATCCCATGTACATTTAATATGAAAGATTTTAGTTTTTTTTTTTTTCTTTTTTTGGTTTTCTGCTTTAATTACTTCGCAAATTTGAAGGGAGGTTCATTTAGAAACTGTAAATAGAGCTCCTCATTGTATTGCACAATGAGGACGTCACTTCGAAAATCTGCTATAAATACAAAATGTATGGGAAATAAAATGTATGGGAGCGTTTAATGTAACATTTTTGGATATTTCTCGTTTTATTTTTAAAAATTTATTATGGCCATTTTATTCATTAGGTTAAGTACTTTCGATATCAGTTTAAAGTTTTTTGATATCTGCAATAGTTACGGAATAATCGCCTGTGCACACTTAACGATTACACCCTGTATATGTTGAACGCATAATGAACAAATTGCTTTACAAACATTAACCGCTTTTGTATAAAGTCTATGTCATTATCTATGTTAATTACCATATTATAATGCTTTAAAACCTACAAAAGCCTAGCCAATTTTTAGTTCTATTCTCAGCTAATAGCTGGATACTCGCCAAAGTAAACTCAGCCCAACTCTAATATGATTTTAGTTTAGTTGCGAAACAAATCCCGTATTCTGCATCCAAGCGAGATTACTTTTAACTCAAACTTTGTCCGCTCTAGTGGGTGAGGCGTGGCAACTAAATGTCGTATTAACTGCCTAACGATAGTTAAAAGAATGGGTTTTGGAATAGATATTATAATCTACATCGAGTTTATCATGCGTAGTCTCTTTTGGAAGAGAAAGTTTTTCAAATGGTTTATATTTTAAAAGTTTCTCGCAAATAAGTCGACCATACAGGATATAATATTATTACCATCTAGTGATATAGATAAAACAATTTTCTTATAGAAAAATAATAAAATATTGTATTAGTATAATAATATGATCAAATTGTATCTCAATAGCGCTACTACGTATCTACGTAAAACTCTACTGGAATACCTACCTATTTACAATTTTAACGATTTCTGTCCGATGCAATTACCTATATGCCCTATCACAGCTCAGATAGATTTTGAATTTACACTATATACTATTTATTTAAACGTAATAAGTTCACATTTCACATCGTGTTGAAGAAAATGGTAGAAGGCATTCTCTTTTAGCTCTATATTCGAAAATATTTAACTGGCTTATATCAGTTAGTGTTTTTGTAGTGTCTATAGCTATAGGTCTATCAAGTATTGATATAATACTAATAAATAATAATAAACATCTTTTTTTTTTAATTTAATGTTCTCATCATTTAGAAACATGCCAAAAAGGTATTAATTAAGGAACACATATAAGAACACTGGAAATTAGTACATCATCGTATGAAGAAAATTACATTATAATAGATATTAATATTTCTATAAAAAGTTACGATCAACGATGTATTAGTTTTTTGTATACATCTGAAGCGGCAAGCAAATATTTTTATAACAAAACAGTTCCCCGAAGCTATAAGAAAGCAAAGTAACCACAGACGCGGAGGGGCAACCTCGTTAATTCTAAATAATATCTAATATTATATTTAGCAGAAAACCTTTTTTATTCCTCTATAACATACCCAAAATGTATTTCTGAGATTTTATCCTATACATCATTTTCGTATGTTCGAAGTTTATAAATAGACTATGAATTACGTATTTTTTATCCACTGTACTGAACTGTACTGTACTGAAGTTAGATAAACAATATTATTAATTATTTAATTAGTTCATACTTTGGGATTAATAATAACAGCGATAGTCATTGTATCCTATGTTTAAATAGTATAACTAACTATAACTCACTGCCATAGCATCTGATGATCTGCATTCGTTTTCAATAGTAGACTGTAGAAGGATATATTTTAAAAATAAATATTAATGTTTCATATTAATTTAAAAATATAGAACGAAATGAAACCTCAATCTCAAGTAGGTACTCTCCGAAGCAAAGGGCATACGAAGTTTCCTAGCCAAACTAAAATCCTGGCTAAAGTTATAATTACGAAAGTAACTCTGTCTGTCTCTTCTTCACGCCTCAACTACTGCACCGATTTGGATGAAATTTTGTACAAAGATAGCTTGAGACCTGAGAAAGGACGTAAGCTAGTGGAAAGCTTGTTTAACATAATATTACTGTCAAGTTATTAAATGTAGAAGAATAAATAAAATGTAACACAAGACTAGTACGAAACTAAGATGTACAATTAATGTGTTGTATGAAGAGACAAATACTAGAGGCGAAATTCAAGTGAAGAGTTGTAAATGACGTCACGTCGTTGTTACAATTATAACTCAGTCCTTCTTGGAACGGTTATCAGCATGTTATCAGCTTAGTCTAGATATTATCACAACCTAATTAACATATATTATTTATGAAAACAAACCCTCGTTAACAGAATTATAGCACAAACAAGCATCGCTGAGGTAGAAATACATCTCTAATTCAAACTTTTAAGTGTATTTATAACTCATAAAAGGAAATTATTTATTATTTAATCAGTTTTCTTAATGTAATAAATTTTCAATTTCCACTAATTAATGCCATTCCGTAATAACTCTGATATTAAATGGAATTCATCCTTAACCAAAACTTTATATTTTTTTGCCATTATTTTAATATTCACAGTTGAAATAAAACCTGAAAAAGCGACAAAGTCTTTGTCGAGAATTCAAGACTCTCTAAGGTCAAGTATTTGTCGTCTTTTCCTAGTCAGTAAAAATGGCACATGAGACATATTTTTCATTTACATAAAAAGGTAGACATTGATAAATAATCGGTATAAAAAATTATGTGAACAGCACGCCTAGAGCAAAGCCAAACTTTAACATCCACTTTTTCCGAAATCATATTGCGAAAAAGGAAAAAAAATACCATAATTGCGCGCCATACGCTCCGTATGAGAACTTTAGACCCCCAAATATTTACGAACAGATCGGGAAAGTTGCTTTTCCGTCAGTAATATGTTCTATTGAACGATAAATTCGCGTTCCGATTTAATTGATGGTCCTTCACAAAATCTGACATAGTCGAAGTTAGTCATAATTGGGCTGCCATAAGTGGTTCGCTAACGAGGTCCGCATATGCCAAAACACGGAAAATTTTGCAAACTTGCCAGAAGTGCAAACATGCATCCCGATTTTTAAGTATCCTTAGATCCTTCCCGCTATTCAACAGACTCCTACTATTTTGGATTTGCTCGTTTCGTTTGAAAAACACGAAACAGATCTGGCTAGTTATGTATCTTGCCTCGTGATTATGCTACAAGCAAACAAGGTAATTGCAAGAATTTTGTTTAGAATTTCGTCATTATATTTTTCTCAGAAATCTTTGTAATGCGTAATCAGTTAAATAATATTAACCAGCTTAATTGCTTAAAAATGTCAGTAAGAATGATATGTTTTTTTTTTTCTATTTTATCAAAAATACACCATTTTAATACATATAATAAGGATAGAAAAAACCTCCCACTGTTTTAACCGTCTTTTACTTTCAAATTTTACGTTTCTTTTTCTCTATAATATTTAATAGGCTTAGTCTAGATCGTAGAAATGGTAAAAATGGCTCCATTTATGCACAGCGAGCTTAGCCTAGTTAACTCTGAGTGGCTTAACTTTAATCTGGTTAAAGTCGAGATCAACCTGAAACACTTTTTATTTTTATTTCAATTTTCTTTCACCGCCCGGAGATTACAAACTTCCTCTCTAGCCGTCTATGAGAATTAAGCTTAGATACCATTTAAGTAACCGCTGTATTATTTTACCATGGTAAAAAGATAATTATTTTGCTTTACATAGACCTTATAGTTTTATAGGTACTAACGAAAGGATATTTTTTTAAATCGTCAGCCTAATGTTTTAGATATGCCAGTAAATTGTTATATTTTTGAATAACTTATATTATATTTTACGTTGTTAAAACAATATAAAACTTAAGTATTATTAATGTAATCGACTACATCAATTACATACTCATATCAATTGCATGAAATACTCGTAGATACCGAAAAAGCTTTAAATTTGCAAATTCATTTCAAAGCTTTGCCAGTAAAGATAAGAAAATTGGAGTGCTCCAGAGTCATATATCGCGATACGAACAAGAGTATAATGGTAATAAACGTAAAATTAATTACAATATTCCCATAACAACATAAATAAGGGGAGAGATAGAGACGCGTTGAACGAAATTTCAATTATTATCTGTGGAGGTAAGATTGCCTGCTCGACGCCTTGCTACGTTTTTGTTTACATTTTGTTGAAGGAATTAGAGTTAAACGGAATTTCTTTGTCTAAATCCACCAGTCCAACCTAAGAGTGCCCGAGCTTCGGGGTTTGACTATAACAGATATTATACACAAAGCAATAACTTAATGAAGCCTAAAGAATGAAATGAGTATGAGCTTAAATAACATAACTATATATTCTAATAAAAATTAGAAGTCAGAGAGTCAAAATACCCATTAATAACAAAATACACAAAATGAAAGTGGGTATATATTTCACAAAACAAAACAACAATATCAACAATATTATTTACATTTCTGGTGTCGCCTTGTAAAACATTAGAAAAGCTTATATTTACTAGACTAAGGACTT
Organism: Colias nastes; assembly: GCA_907164665.1. NCBI lineage: Eukaryota > Metazoa > Arthropoda > Insecta > Lepidoptera > Pieridae > Colias > Colias nastes. The sequence continues at coordinate 22,076 of CAJQZM010036644.1, forward strand.
AATGGGGGATCATCTTGCCCTATCATAACGTCTTCATACATAACATCGTTGTTTCTTCTCAAGTTAATCTTCTGCCTTACATACTCAATTAAATTATATTTCCTTATAACTAATACTAGACCGACGACAACAAGCGCTATAGTAAAGATGGATACAATAGCAGCAGTGACGTCGGTAGAAGCCATAATGGAGTCGCCGTTCGCAGAATCGTTAGGCTTTGTTCGACGTTAAGCACAGTTTTCCTTCAGAACTTTAAAAGGCATACATTTCTTTCTACGAAATAATAGTAATTGTGCATATTCAGAGAAGATTATTTAATTGAATAATTATTTGAATGAATTGATTTCCAAGTTTTTCCTTTTAATTGTTCTATAAATTTGTTCTAAAATATGTGACCTCATATTATATTTTTACAAAAAAAATGCACACAGGTATCACCAAGGTATCACACATTACAACAATTGTCAATTACAAGGAACAAAAGTGATGACGAGCCACAAAAAATTCCACTGTTAAAAGAAGGATCGTTAAAACTTTTTTGGATATAACTTACATTTTCTACGAGCAACATTTTATTTTTCAAAGTTAGTACGGCGTGAAAAAGCTTATAAGTATTTACAAGAATTGCTGATGGTATATTTACCATTTAGGTATATTTTGTTATTTCTGGCGCGATATTTTGTTCCCTGAAGTTTCTTATATTTTCTAAGTAGATCCAGACAAACGCATATTTCAGTAGAGATTAGTATACATAACTATACATACTAAAAATTGTTAACATTTTATCTAAATGAACACATATTCACTTCCCCAATTGCTATACATATTTTGTTTATAAAGAAGACACAGAAGAACAATTTTATACCGTCAGTATCACATTTTCAGTAGGTTAATAAAAACATAACCTCACAGGCCTGTTAAAATAACGGTACCCAAGGACAGGCCCAAGTAATTAACAGAGCAATAGCGCTCTTATTTCGACGGGCACATTTAACGGTTGATGACAGCCACGGGCGATGCGTCCAAACAATGGACCACTGTGGACCGCAAGGGAGCGGGCCAAGTCATGACGGTAGGGATCAGCATTTCAAGTAAGTATCGATTATGATATCCCATGGACGAGCTTAAAGAAGTTATTATAAATGTAAATGCAAGTCTATAGCTTTTAAAGATTTCATGAGTAATTTCTATTCCATAGAAGATAGGCATCTACACAAGACGAGGAACAAATGAAACAAATACTTGTCAGAATTAACATTCTTAGTTAAAGTTCAATCCAAAATTTTATTTAAATTTAAAATCTCTATATAAAACAATAAAGTCCAAATATCGAATAAAAGCAAAATAAAATATGTAATACACGAAATAGTGGTTGCAATATGAAGCTCTCGAAATAATCCTGTACCTGTCCAATTCCTGGAACTACATTTGAACCCAATTAAATCGCAATTTAAATAATTAGTTGAGCTCATTAAGTTTAAAATGAAAATGAAATGGAATATAAAAATATAAGACACACGCATATGAATACCAAAACTATTTTACAACATAATTAAGAAATTAAAAACAAAAATTAAAGAGTAACTGTAAAAAATCGCGTATCTCCCATACTTTAGGCAGTTAAAACACCACAATGATGTAGCGACCACACCTGGTGGAATTTCACAGCGGTCATGAGAAAGTTTCGGGTAAAAGCTGTATTTGTTCGGAAAATTATGCCTTTGTTTGATAATAAAAATACTTATTGTTTGAATTGCCTCGTGATACTAAAGCTGAACATTATTCAACTTGGATCATTTTATGAAAATTTATTCTAAAACAGATTTTCAATATTACTTTACGAATATTTAAAATTTTTGTTAGGTATCGTGTATTTAAACAGGATTAACAAAAATACTTCTGCAATTAACCAAACTACAAAGTGAAAATTGACAGGTAAAACAAATTAATAGCTCTCGGTATATTAGTTTCGAATTTAGACTGAGGTAAAGATAACGTTATTCCGTTATTTTTATTTACAGATAGTGTAATATGTTTTAAATATTATGTGTAAAATAATTTCGATCCATCTAATATAAACATAACGTTAATTAATCCTCTAGTAAGAAGTCGAAACGTTAAAAATTGTCTTAATTAGCTGCATATAAATTATGATATATTAGTTATTATGGTATTATTATTAATAAAACATATTTATACAGAAAGTTATTGGATTTACAACCTTACAAATTTTATTAATTATAAAATCTATTTTAGGTGTAAAAAACGACTTTTCTTAATAAATCACAAATAAGATTTATACCATTTAATTTGTAAACAATGGAATAGTTTTATATCATGCAAGATAACGCAGCGACAGTTGAATAATCGGCAGAAGCGTTTATGTCTCAACTGCTATACGGCTTCCTGCACAAATAGATACCTTTCCACAAGCCGGTTGTTAATGTCCCGACAACGCCCCACCTATCAAGAATTGCCATCGAAACATTGCCAAGCAATTCTGGAACATCCCTCACTTACGTAACGACGGATTTCCCCTGAACCTATTTTCATCCAGCGATAAAATTTTCATCGATAGTGATGTTAAAGATATTAAAACATGATATAAACACAACACCCTGAATACCATGTTTATACGAAAATGTAGTTTCCATACATCATAAAGTTTTTATGATAAATCGATAAAGTTAATGTGTGTTCCATATAAACATGAAAGCTTTTTGTAGCTCCTCAGGTAGTCATGATTTTTAATGCTTGCTCAAAAATAGCGGTTGTAACTTTACTTTTAGCAATAAGGAAAGCCTTTTTCTTGATACGACCTAAGGCTTTCATACAAAAAATAATAATTTTAACATTAAATTTATTCTTTAATATTAAAGTAAATTAATAATATCTCTATATCGGCAATACGATCGCAGTGTTCCCAATGATTTGATGGTCATAGCCAGCGACTATCACGTACCATCAAGTTAGTCGCCTGCTCAATTGCTGGGGTTGCAATAAAAAATGTCACTATTTTATGGTAAAAATGTAATATTGTCTATAAATGAATGTCGGTTGAAGTCCACATCGCCGACGAGAAAACCTCACAATTTGTATCTCATTTCGGTAGTAATGACAAAGTCCGCGTAATTTACGTTGCGTCGTCAGTTACGCTGAATATTATAACATTAACATTAAATTGCGTTCAATGTAGGTCAACTGGAATACTCATTAATTACGGTGTCATAATGGCGATTAAATTACACGGGTGGTTGTCTGGCTTCGTCGTAAATACATCAGCCGTACCGCGAATGCTGATGTTTGACAATCTTAAAATGCTTCATTGTTATTCATTTGGGGCAAATTGGATTTCTGAACGTTAGGTAATGCGCTTGCAATTTTTGTGATAAACAAGTTGATGTTGCGAATGTTAGGTGAATATTATAAGACTTTATACTATGGTGGAGTATTTTTTAGTAATTTTGTGAATTTTTTGTTTTGAAAAACCAAAACATATGAAAAATAAAAGCTTTAAAAACACATTCTTATTTGTATAAATTGGAAATTGCAAATATTTTTTTGGGTACAACGGCACGTGGATATATTTCTGTATTGATTTTAACGGTTATAGTTTCTTAAATTAATAGATGAAAGAAGAAAAAGAAAGTATAATGAAATTCCAGAACGAGTATTAAGTTGCCTTTAGTTAGACGTAACCTTCAGTCCCCTCCATGTTAATAAAGTAAATAACGGAAGGGTAATAATTGGTAAAATTACATATATCATGACGAAATACAAACATTTCCCAAATATTCACATCGTAATTGATTAATAGTTGTAGTAGTTTACCCATGAAAATAATATTATTCTTAATAGCGTAATCACTAATACAGCCCAAGTATATAATAAATATAGTTTAAAATTAATAAAAATGCAATTGTATACTTTATTCTTATCAAATAAAGATTCAAAATACTTCTTACACCATCAGGATGTTGTAAAAAAACTATGGTTATTTACAGCATTTGGAATAAATGCAACACGTGCATGCATTATATTTAATGCATCTTGTTTACCAATAATGGTACAATGGGCCCATATTGAAAGCAGATATATGTTGGCACCTGCCTTATAAATACCCACTACTCAACTACTGTATTATAGAGGTGATAATTAAATGTACGTACAAACATACATGGTTATTATTGTTTAGTACATATCGTTGAACATTATTTATTTAAAAAAAACACAACTATTTTGACATATAATACAACGCATATTTCACTCAAACTTGTCTTGTACTTTTATAGCGTCTTATTTTAAAGATAGTTCCTTTCAATTTGTCTAAACTACTTGATTGTTGATCAAATTTTGTTCCTGTGATGCTAAGATCAACCCCCAGGCCTTTCACAAGACGCTGATCAACACCATTAACCATATAGATACTAAAAGCAGGAATTTCATAACGAATATTGAAGTAAAATAAGTATGACATATTGATAATTTAGCAATTACCTACAAAGAAAGGACAGGATGTAGGCATGCTAATTACTATTGCTTAGCAAGCGAGTAATTGCAATGTGGTATGTAGCCTTAACAATGGACGTAAGACGTTCAATAGATATTATACTATTAGCATAATTATACCTCATTAACTGGGGTACCATGATACCCTTGAACTGGGTTAAGGGCTTGCATTATTTTTAAATTGCTCTATTTTCCAAAGAAAACTTTTTTATCGTTAAATTTGGTGAAGAATATAACAATGTCAAACAGTAGAAATAGGACAGTTGGATTTGGTCAAGCAAGCATAAAAAAACCCAAAAATATCGAAAACATTTACCTATCCAATAAATAAATTTTATTAAATCCTTTTTTTTTTAGTTCTATCTCCTGTAAATTGAAAATTTAGAACAGGTGGATAGAAAATAATTTTATATTCAAATTAAGGTTTTCGCATTTACATAGCAAATGAAAATTGCGCATAACATGACCCAGTGTTGGAAGCAAATTGAGTTAATTCGTAACAACACTTTGGGCACCACTTATTTAAATAAGTGACTCAAGCGCTTGCCCATTACATAAAATGAGCCATTTCATTTAACGATCTCTAATTAGTAAATAAGCTAATTTATTCCGATTGACTTTCCTATTTTATATTTAACTTGTTTCATTGAAGCTTTCGCTAGTGGTTAAATAAACTAATATTTGTTGAAGTCTCGTTTAGTGAAAATTTTATATTACTAATAATGAGACTATTAGATATACATCTACGTAATAAAAATATAACTATCATTAACTCTAATTAATGGTCTCATTAGTATAAATTTAATTAGAGGGATATCGGGCGTGAAAATGCTATCTACTCCCCTTGTGTTACATTATTTCTTAATGACGGAGGTCCATAACGTTTCTTTACAAACAGAAAGTAAAAGATAAAAATACCTACAAAATGCAAAACGGCTATTTATAAAATTCATAAACAAAACATTTACTTTCTATCACTACTAGTATAGTATTATAAAATTATCTGTGCTATAGTTAGGAAAATTCATTAATTTTACAAAAAGAAAGAGGAAATGTAATTAGAAACTATAATGAATATAACAATGCTATAATTGTTTGCTCCCCTTTTCGTCTCCTGTACACCACTAATAATAATTTACGTGACAAAGACACGTTTCTGGTCGTCTTCTATCCTGGGACCACTATATAGGTACACTATTGAGTAATTATTGTTTATTCTATTAACATGTACTACACGATATATACCTATTTTCTAAGAACAGCACTTAACTGTACCAAATTCGTATATTGTGTACTTTTTCAAACACTAGATCGTATTTCAAAGGACTAAAAGCGATACTCAAAAAAACTGTCACATAAAGAACAATGACCTCTAACGTAACTATTCGCAACACAAGAAAGTATGAACTGGAGTTCAACGGTGAAACAGGACAAAAATAAAATGTTCACCACAAAGCGTTCTTGCGGCCGCTTTGCATCGTTTTCAATCTACGTTATGAAAGCATGTTGTAACCAGCGGCCTTCCACAAAGCAATATCTCTGAAAGCTTAATAAGTATTAAGTATGAAATGAATGCGGTTTTACCAATAATGTATTGTATGTGGAATGTCTTTGTGGTCGTTTTATTCAGCAATATTTAATGTGGTTATTTTGATATGTATGACGAATGCCTTGATTTATTATCTATGATGGAATGTAGATTTTATTACGAAACTTTGTATCATTGTATGCTTACAAATCAACACAAAATTGTTTTACATGAAAACGTAACAACGATTCACACACACTCAAGAATTTGTCTGGAACAATAAGCAGAAACTTAGTATGTTTATAACATAAAAATTAATGGTTAATAGCACTGTTACTGATTTCATGTACTCAATTTTATTTTGAAATAACTCCAAATCTGCAGTAAGAATTTTCAATCGCAAAAGTTTAAATTGTATTGCCTTGTTGTTATAAATTTAGGTCAACACAAAAGTTTGGTCACAGTTGCGCTTACTTTTCTTAATGAAATATTACGTATTTAATTTTACAACAGCTTTATCGAGTAATTATTGAAATTACAAATAATATAACTGGTTAACTTAGCTTTATATATGCCATTAGTAAGTAATTGTTATAAAATTTTAAGCTATATAAAGCTAATAAAATTAAGCTAAGCTCGTAAGCATGCGATTTGAGGAAATATTTTCAATTTTCTATCAAACAATCCAGAATAATTTTAAAATAATGCAAGAAAATATATAGGGCGTTTAATATTTTAGCCGTTTAAACTTTACGCGTTTTCGTTTCGCCAAGGGGAGACTGGGGAGAGGGGACATCAAAGTGAATTAGCAAATGTTGTCTAGGGGCGTCCGTTTGTAAGCCTCTTTGAAGTTACTACCTGCGGAGAACTTGGGCTAAGCGTGAAGCGTTTAACATACTAGAAACGAAGTAGCTTAATACACATTTTTTAAATAAGGTTAATGAAATAGTTACATTGATAGTTATGTTAGTTTACATTTTTAATGAAACGTGTGAGCTAGGATATCATCTAATGACAAATTATTACATTGATAGTTAGTTAATAATTAAAGCTCGAAATTTTAAATTGTATTATGGCAAAGGTGGGGTCTACGGTCCACTATAATATGTTGCCAATTGAAGTGTTATTTGTATAGGATACGTACGGGATAGGAATAATAAGATACTTCATAAAATACAGAAATAGGATAAGTTACACTATGATCTGTATTGATCTAAATAAAACACAATTATTCAAAATATTTTATTTATTTATTTTATTATTATCTATAAATGTATAAATAAATATTATTTACTACTTAAAGCACTCAATTTCTAATCTTTTACAGCTTGAATAATAAGAAAATCTTATAAGACAACTGCACAACCCCTTTCCTAAAAGAATACTCATTTTTATAAAATAAATCACTCATTCATGTATTAAATTTTATTACATTTTTGCAATTTTAAGTAAAAATTTCATAGTAATACAGCAAAAATATATTACCAGTACGGTAGTCTGCATAGACCCGACTAACTTTTTAAAGACGTAATCTACTTCGCTCCTTTACATAGAAAATTGAAAAGAAGTGCAACAGACAAAGGCTTGAATAGGGTATTATACTTTAAAGAGCTCCATGGTAAAGTGTCTTGGAAATATTTTGGTCGTTCGGAACCGTGTCGGAGCCGTGGCGTAACGGATCCGCAGCGATAACGACTTGATACGAGTCGCCCGTTATAAATGGAAATCTTATTGCCACTGTATCCGGAGTATTTTTTGTATAATGGCTTTTCGTTTGTGTTATGTTTTAAGTAAGAGCTAAATAAACGTTATTGCTTTTCAGTGTATATTATTAGGACAAAATCAATCTAAAACTAATTAAAGAATTATAATTAGTAATATTCTAACTATACATCACTAAAAAGGTGTGTCACATTTACAGATATGTAAATAACCATAATAAATAAATGAAATTCTCATAAAGTAACTACAGTCTGCAACAGAAAGATTCGAAGCATCCTCTTTTTGGATTATGTAAGTAAGTACTAAGTCTCTACAAAGCAATAGATGCTTCTTATACCCTTTTATTTCATCCAATTTGGTATAATGCATGATGGTACGTAATATTACTATTAATTATTAAAATGTGAATATACAGGAATCATCTCTAGGAAACTTTAAAACGATCGGTCTTACCTCTCTTGTTTGCGTTAACTATGATTGTAGATTAAATTAACTCAAATATTAAAAATTCTCCTTCCTCTCAATTCCAATAAGCTAATAGATGAAATTAACTCAAATAAAAAAATCCTCTCAATTCCAATTAGCTAATTAAAATATTTCCTAAACAAACATGTTTGTTATAATTCTATACAATACAATTACGTACACGTGTAACTGTAGCAAACTAAGTATTCGCTATGCACGTGCAAATTTATAAGCGAACATTTTCGAACAATGTTAGAACTAGTATAGTAACAGAAACAGTATAGTAACTAAGCTGCGCCATATAACGTTGTATGCAAAGATTTTCAGCCACGACTGGAAACCCGCGGTCTTGATTGCATTTTCCCAACTGCAATAGAATAATATTATGTTAGCAAATACAGTTTGAAAGCTTATTCGTTTTAGTTTTTGGTAAATTTGTCATAAAGTTACAAATGTTTATAATATTACCTAATAATTATACTCCTTATTTATGCTGTATGCATTTCTTTTCGATTTTCGATTTCGATTATTTACAGTACAAAAACGCATGTACAGCAGTATACAGTACATAAACGTATATTATTTAAAAAACGTTCTAATTCGTGGCAAATAAAATGTTCAGAAAATTGTAGCTTCGAAAACTTACTGCATCGTCCAAACATCGACATAAAACAAACGACACTAGCACAAATGTAACAAAACTGCTTATCCATGCTTTATCAAGCTTTATACTTTAAGCTGTTTTTATAATTGTACTCAATAAATCGTAATACACTTGACATGAGATGTGACTAAAAGTATGAATTGAATTACCTCCACATATACGAGACAACGTAGTTTATATTTATTATTGCCTACAATAAAAATAACATATCATTGTTCTAAAATAGCCCCGTAAACCCGCGTACGTGGTAATAAAAAGATAGTAAATGTCTACAAAGATAATATAAGTTGTACCTGCAACGACGTACAGTAGACACAAAACAGTGCCAGCATACCTACGTAAGAATAAATTTCTAGTAAACTAGAGACCCAATTTTCACGCTCTAAGTAAAACATCAGAGGACCGAGAGCTGGAAGTTATTTTCGTGAAAGAATGTGATCAGCGTTGTATGGTGTACCTATATACAGTAATAAATGCTATCTCACACAGCCTGGAGCCTTCTAAGTCTTAAAACAAGATTTTGAACCAAATCGCATATTGAATGAATTATTCATAAAAGACATCGAGGCATAACCATTGCGATATAACAAATATTTATTCACAAAATACATATTATATATATCCAACAATTTCGCAACTCGCTCTCGTACTACGTAAGAATCACCCTATTTTCTAGTTTAATATTACTCGGTTGAAAACGTTAGCCATGCCAAATACAGTTAAGTAAAATTTCGTTGAAACAGAACTTCTTTTGTTATTTTCTTGGCTTGAGCCTCTGCAACCGATTATTCACGTTTGTGCAAATGGACCATGTGCATATTGACATTTTCCAAGTCGTAACTTTGCATCTGGGTCAGCTAAACAATAGCTTTATGTCGTGTTACACAATTTTCAAAATAAATAATTTTATTTGAGCTCGTAAAGTTCCGAGTGGCTGAAACAAACGAGCGTTTTACGCGAACACATTTTTTATGTTTCAATAAGTAAATATTTTATGGAATTAAATAATAACGAAATGTGTAAACAATTTTTGAATGTTATATTTATTAAAAAAGAACAACATCATACATTAATTTATATGCAAATTACATTAAACTCTAAAAACTACAATAACATTTGCAACATGCTTCATATCGCAATGCAAATCACATCTAGTAAGGACAATATCGAATGTTCTAAACAGTATTAATTTCCATATAAATCAACAAATTACTTTAATTTAATTAACATTGTATACCTACTGTACGTCCGACACAATACAATGAAACTTGCTAACAGAAATGGGTATTAGATAGAAATGAATGCATGTAGCGAGCGCCTGACTAAGTATGTAACTAAGTGCGAATGCAATGTATGAACCCAATACAAACTGTTTTAATTAAAACGACACCTAGTTTGTGGATCTAGTTGTAGTTTTAATATATTTATTACCTTTGACAGTATAAAAATCCCCAGCCAATATATTTTCCTATTTCCACTTTCGATTACATTTCTGTGATACACTGATATACTGCATCAATATTTACATACATCCAATTTTGAAACTTATACAAGAACAACAGAAAAAATCTAAATGTAAAATATGTTTCCTTATGGACCCCTTCTCGGAACAAAACTTACTTGCAATAAATACCATCTCATTCTTATGTATTAAGGTTCGAAGTCTCCCCACTGAGTGTTATAAAAAATCATATTTATATGCAATATAATCCACGAGAACCGACACAATTTTCGTTTTGAGAACCCGTAGGCTAGATCACTTAGAAATATAGTGTACCCAAGGGGAAGCTTCGTAGGTATAGTAACCAATACAGTAAAACCTAACTCGGCAAGCCATAATCTTCTACATTTTAACGATTAAGAGCCTATAAATAGTAAATACCCATATTATACTTTACCTAATTCAAGATAAAATTTTAATATGTATTTGTTACTTAATGTTCCAAATAATAACAATCATTATTGTTTTGCAGTAGTAGGTACCTACTAATTCCGTAGAATTTGTAGAAGAATAAACGACTGTCTCTCAAAGTTATCTAATGGTCTTAATTTTTGTCTCTCACGCTCTATATTAAGAGACAGTAATTCGCATCCATACAACAATGCCACCCTAAACGAAACTGGGTCTCCACCAGTTTTCTTTACTACGTAAACAATATCCCTTACCAGCTTGTGTTAATAAAAATAAGAATTAACTGTCACGTTGCATAACTTATAGATATAGCTGGAGGCGGTACGTTTATCGTATCCAGCCATGCAACTTCTCTAGCTGTTTATTAAAGCAACGCACTAAAGGTGTTGATGTGGAAAATGTATTGCTGTTAACAAGCTCTGCAATCTATGACAATGTTCCTGTCACAGAGATGTGTACGGCTGCATAAATTACCAATTACCCCAACTGCGTTTAATATTCTTGTAATTGATTGGACTGTTTAGAAAGTAGGTAATGATTATTGAAGCATTTGCGTATTTAAGATTACATGGAGATATATAACTTGTTGCTTATAAATTATCGTAGATTCAAAGATAAATATATTTATAAGATATTTTTTTGACAAATAAGAAATTGCAACCTTGTGAGTCAACCATAGAGTCTTAGAACTAAATTTAGCTCTAAAAACAAAATCGATTCATAATTAAAAACAGTCTTGTCTTACAAAATTGGTAATAAAACGCATTCAAAAATAAACCAATTTTATTTTAATCCCTATATAGAGTTATATTAACACTGGAATCAGTTGGAGCGATCTCCGGATCGGCTGGACCGCACGACCACTTGTGATAAATTGTGTAGATTCATCGAAACAACTACAAGCTTGTAGCGTATGTGATAAAGTACTGATGGATTACTTATATCGCAACCCGATATATTTGCAATACATTTATTTTATATTAAAATGCACACGACTTTGTAGGACATTTCTCACATTATAATTAAATAACAATTATATTAATTACTGATTATATATTGTTTTCTATGTTAAACGACAAAGAAAGTTTCATGAAGTTTATTATATTCACGGAATTATTTATCTATGTTAGCTAAGTTAAACCAAAATAAATTCTATCAAATAATAATTCTACCTGGAATATAATGTTTACAATAATACGTTGTAATTAGGTCGTCTATTAAGAAATAATAGTAATTCAATGTACTTTAAAATATTATATAAAACGCTTTTCTACAAAATCATAGCATCGGATGGATAAAATGTTCATTTTATAACGACTAAGGTTTAAGAAAGGAATATGAACTGCAATTGTGCCATTAAAAGTTTTTGAGTCAGTGGCTCGAGATAAACAAATTTCTTTTAGCTGACGTAATATTCAACTAGCCTGCGTCTTACGAATACAATTTTATCGAAGAAGATTTAAAGATCGGGTAAACTTATAATTGAAATAGGTTTTTGTTAAAAAACTGAAAACGTTTATTATTATTGTCCCAATGTGTATATGTATGTCGTGACATATTAAAATGTAGAGATCATAATAAGACTAACATGATTGTCTGACTTATTGGTTTATACTTTTTAAACTAAAAAAATACAGTTTGCCATCACCCTAAAACAAATCTGCTCCCAAAATAGATCTTGCGAGCTTCCGCATAAATTATAAAACAATACAAGAACAACAGGAGCAGCGAATAAAACAAATTAAAAGGGGATTTAATTGAAGAGTCCGATAATTAAGCATGAATGTTTAAATTAATGAACGAATTTCGCGGAATCGACGCGTTGGGCCAGATTGGTCCTCGATAGAACAACCAAGCTTCTGTATTTCACGGTCAGTAATGTGACCACTCTCCGATGTACATTAAGATTGAAAACAAGTATTTAAACGAACATTATCTTTATCTTTTATTGACTTTATTTAAATTGTTATTTAAGTACACGGACAGGGATCTGATTAGAGATATACTTGTATTGGTTAATTGTACTTTACGATTTACTTTTTATTGCAGTTCAATTTAAACGTCTACCATTATTTCCTAGAAAACCTTAAATTTATACAAATTTAAATATATTATTTAATTATAATAAATGTAGTTCTAACAATAAGTAGTACATACTGTATTTTTCACTGTATAAAAAAAACGAAAGTCGATCTGACACGGAAATTAAAACAAAATATGTATGAGTTCATATAAATTTATTCCTGCACTCGCTTAGTACACCTACGCATTCATATGCGGCAGCGAGTCTCTGC